>KZ539264.1:2003-27911 GCA_000934665.2 Catajapyx aquilonaris | reverse complement strand
AGTACAAGGCCCTGCCACACTTCTCCTGTGGCGCGGGGGAGCGCCCGTCTGTGATTGGCCGGATAGAAGAGCCATGTTCCTCTGGCCAGACGTTTGTTAAAACCCGACTAAAAGTAATAGCATACGCTACTTTGACCAGTGAGGAAAGTAAAGACATGTTTCGGTTGTCTGTCACTGAGCAAGTCGACCTCTAAATTTTAAATAATAATCCAAGTTAGCTTTATATAATGGTTCCTTAAATTTATGTTGCTGCATAATTTCTTTGTATATGAAACAATTGCAAAATAATAGCTGGCACCTCCGCTTCAAGATGTCTGATTCAAGATGGCGATGCCCACATCCTCTACTGCTCTACTGCGTGCGAAATGATCATTTTTGCCGGGTATTCCCTTTTCACAGGTCTCGGGGCGTGAAAATGTGTTGAAACCAGAAGAGGATGAGGGATCCAGATGCGTGTCTACCCTCGTGCTCCTCGAGACATGCTGCAGAGGCTCTTCAAGGTGGTGCAGAAGCGCACCTATGACCTGCTGTCTTACAAATACTCCGCAATACTCCTGCTTCTAGCCCTCTTCGTTATCGTCGTTTCCGCTCTGCAGTTTGGAGAGGTTAGGAAGGAGTTGATGGAATAATTTAATTAAATCAAAATTTAAAAATTCAATAGTTATGTCTTTATTAAACATTAATGTTCTTAGGAGAATTTATGGTTGCATTGGAGGTTTTCCTCAGGTTTACCACAGGCTATGCGAGGGTATTTAACTCCGTCGGCCCCAGCCAAATAGAATCTAGGCGATGAGAACTCGACTGCCAGGTACCAGCTACACCTCCATTTGCTAGATTCTTTTCGCTTTCATTCCACTTGCGAATAAGGACAAGGCGTTTTACAAATAATAACAGCTATACTTTTACTCAAACTGTGATACGCGTACCCCCACGGGTACACGCGTGACTTTCAGGGGGTACGCGAGCAGCTCTGAAGGGAAAACAATGGAGAAATAAAATGATGTGGGAAATTTTGAGGCGACAGGATTTTTTGGATAGCCTTTAGAATGTGGCATCAGAGTGGGATAGGGGTGTTCTCATGGGTGGTTAAGGCCTTTTTTCGGGTGCATTTTAGCCATCCCTTTGCTGGTGGTCCCAGCGAAGTTGGTGTGGCTGGGAGCACTGTGAAAGTTAGGCCTGCGCAAATGAGGGAACGGGAGGGCAACTGCCACCACGCCATGCACGTCACGCATGCATGCCACGGCTGCCAGAATTCAAGCAGTGCTGAATCTGGGCAGCACCAACCGGCAGGTATTTTTTATCATAACATTTTGTGTTTTGGTTTATTTCATGTCCGTTGTTTTTTAATTAAGTCTTCAATAAAAATATCCAATCTGCATTCTTTTGACCATAAAATATTGTTATTTTCATTTTATATTTTCAACTGATCATATCGATTTTCAATAAGAGATATTGTTTAGGCTAAAATTTGGGATTCTTAAACATAACTTATTAAAACTGCCCAACTAAAAAAATTCACCAGGTAGTCAAAAATGTTAAAACCTATTATTTTTGAACATGTTATCGTGGGGGTACATTAGACTTTTAGTAATGGCCAAGGGGTACAATCTGGAAAAAGTTAGAGAACCGCTGTGTCTATACAGTGCATGTGTTGGAAACCATTTTACTCCCATAGAAGTCCGTAAATTTATTTCCAAAAGATCGTCGCACAGTATACCCATTTTCTGCCTAGAATTCTGCCTAGATTTTCCCTCCTGTTCAACTTACAAGTACTCTGAAGGTGAGGGCAATATATTTTTATAAATAGTAACAGCTATACTTACCTGTTCATGCAAAACACAACATATGTATTGGAAACAATTTTCCTTGGCTATAAGTCTGTAAATTAATTTTCAAAAAGATCGCTGTAAAAGATGAAAATCCAAGTACTACCGGCCAACTGTTAGGCTGATTTAATTATGAAATACATTAAAATATACCGAATAACAATCTTGAGAACCATGCCAGAAGACTGTTAAAATCGTTGTACATAACGAGAAATCAATTAATACTTTTCTCCGACTTGCCTGTCACTTCGAATAACTCCCAAGTTTGCTTATTTCTCGAAAAGTATGATGATTTCAGCAAATTCATCTGGCACGCTTCTCAAGATTGTTATTCTGTATACTGTACTAGCAGCGGAGCCCGTTCTTCGCACAACCCGTTTCATGGTAATCATACCAACAAAATCCCGTTGCCATGGGCAAACAAAAAAACAGAAACTTTGTCTTACATCCGTAGATTTTGAAAATATGTTATTTATTAATTTATAGCAGCAAACCAGTGTGTAGTGTCGGGTACATAATATGTTGAACTTGGTGTCAGTCAACGTACGCAGAAGTGATTGAAAGCGGAGGGATAATTATCAAATATCCTCATGGGGAGCCTTGGGAGCCCGTTCGTAAGTACAGATCGCAGTAAATCATACTGCAATAAGTAAGTAGGCCAATATCAAAACCAGGCTACCTATTTCAGAACCAAATTTTCCTCTGAGCGCCTCAATTGTTCATCATCATCATCATTTATTTCACCTCCCTGTCTCCTCATACAGGGAGGGGCCTCAATTGTTAACAACACTTTCATAGTGTTTTCCATGGACAGGTAAGTATCTATAGCTGTTATTATTTGTAAAAAATCTTGTTCTTATCTTCAGTGCACACGTAAGCGGAAAGCTAGGCGATGGCGAGTATAGCTGGTACTATGCGGTCGAGTTCTCATCGCCTAGATTCTAGGTGGCTGGGGCCAAAATGGTTAATTAATAGAAAATATGGTTTTTTTCTGCTTCCACTGTAGAATACACAGGGTGTATCAGAGTCACGGGTCAAGTGCGCGCGAGGGGTGGGGAAAAATCGTATGTGGCGATAACCCCGGTCGGTTTTATAAAACAATTAAAAATAAGAGAGTAATCGATTTTTGATTACGGCGTAACGTCACATCCTTTCCGTTCGAATTGAGAGGCGCGGAAAGACGAGTATGGTGCGTACAGCGGCTCTCTAACCATGCCGGTTGCAGTGAACAAGGCGCTCTCATACTCTCCCGCCTTCCCATGCAAAGCATGAGGCCGTGCTTGGACCTCGGCAACCCCTCTTCACGACCTGCCCATGCAACAGTGCACCGGGAAATGGTGGAGGATGTCGAGCACCGATGTCTCTGTACAAGTGTACAGGCAGGAATTACAGTACACATACCGTGTAGATGTCATCCTCATCGGAAAATCGCGAATAATGTTTCTTGCAGTGGACAGACGGCTGCTTGAGGCCGGTACATTGCGAGCCAGGCAAGATACGTCAGGTATGTAGTTAGTACACTTTAGTGGGGGCTTAATGGAGGCCTATTTCTGCCGCTAGGCTCAACACAGACGCCAGGGGATGGTCGAAATTTGGCCACTCTGGGGATCTTTAACGTGCACTCGCACAATGTCACAAGCACACGGGACCGGCAGCTTTACTTCCCCTCCGAAGGAAGGCGCACTCTCACTTTTCTACCACCCAAAGAAAAGTCACCGACCTCGGCCGGGTTTGAACCCGCAACTTTGGGACCAGAGGCGAGTGTGCTAACTACTAGTCCACCGGCGCCGGCATGTAGTTAGTAGAGTGTGTTGTACACCTGCAATGTAGTACAGCACTGCACTGGCTGGATAATGCCTGTGTACAGTAGTGTACGGTACTGTAACAGTACTGTATCGCACAATGCACCTCAGACCGCACGTACCATGGCAATGGAGGAAGACGTTCTGGACATGGTAGCCATGGACCCATCGATCAGCACCCGTGAAGTCGGTCGTAGAGTCCACAGCGTTCATTCCAATGTGTGAAGGATCACCATGACAGCATCCTAGCGAGTGGCTGCCAGTTCCAGCATTTGCTGTCAGTACGCATACCGACTTCACGGGTGCTGATCGATGGGTCCATGGCTACCATATCCAGAATGTCTTCCTAATATTGCCATGGTACGTGCGGTCTGAGGTGCATTGTGCGATACAGTACTGTTACAGTACCATACACTACTGTACCCAGGCATTATCCCGCCAGTGCAGTGCTGTACTACAGTACAGGTGTACAACACGCTGTACAAACTGTATGTACCTGACGCCTCACGCAGCCGTCTGTCCACCGCAAGAAACATTATTTGCGATTTTTCGATGAGGATGACGTCTACACGGTATGGGTACTGTAATTCCTGCCAGTAACTTGTACAGAGACATCGGTGCTCGATATCCTCCGCCATTTCTTGGTGCACCGTTGCATGGGCAGGTCACGAAGAGGGGTTGCGGAGGTCCAAGCACAGCCCCATGCTTTGAGTGGGAAGGCGGAAGAGCATGAGAGCGCCTTGTTCAGTGCAACCGGCACGGCTAGAGAGCCTCTGTACGCACCGTACTCATCTTTCCGCGCCTCTCAATTCGAACGGAAAGGATGTGACGTCACGCTGTAATAAATAAATTGATTACTCCCTTATTTCTAATTGTTTTATAAAACCGACCGGGGTTATCGCCACCTACAATTTTTTCCCACCCCTTTGCGCGTGCTTGACCCGTGACTCTGATACACCCTGTATTAGAATAATGAAATATCCACTTGAAAGCCCTTGGGGTTTTTCATCCATAAAATATGGCTTGAGCAGCAGAAGTAAAACAAATATCTCCCAGAGTGTGACTATGCCCACCCTAGAGGAACACAAGGTTATCAGTAGCTACCCCATGGGCCAGGGGTTGCAAACCCACTAAGATTCATCACAAGGTAGACTGTAATTATTTTATACCAAGTGATTTTGACCTTTTTGGTTCAATGAAGAGTACATTATGGGAAATATTCAGCACAAACAAGGAAGTCGAATCCACATGTGCATGGATTGATTCATCATCAGGTAGCGTTTTACAACCTTGGGGATATTTTGAAGATACTGTCATGTTGGGGGAAAATGTATTAGTAATAAAATTTCATGTGCATTTGGTGAGAGGTTTGCAATGTAAATTTCAATGTTTTATTACATAGAAAAGTCATATTCAAGACTTGTTGGAAATATCTTGTGGTAAGGTTTGAATGAGGTTTGTTTCTGGAGGTTGTTTGAGGTATACCTGGAAGTACATTATTCTGATTACATATACTGTACCTCCAAACAATCTCCCACTGCAGGTTAATTAAAGTCACCTACAAGTACATGCCAGAAGATTCTTCAAATGAAATTCACTTTATTTTTATCTATGCAATTAGTGTGATTATTTTTGAGTGTCATTAATTACAAATGTGAACACTTGTTTTTAGGCATGGCTTCTTTGGAGTAGAGAGAAGTATGAAGCTGTCTTCAACTCTTTCAGTGACAATATTAAGGGCCGTTCCTATCAAAACAAGTAAGTTCACATATTACCTTCACAGGAACTTACAGTGGAACTGGTTGTGATCAGATTTGCCCAGTACACCTTAGTTGTCCGAGAATTCTTGCCCGTTACAGATGGATGTATTAGGGCAAATAGTGTCAAAGCCTGTAAAGTTTAATGACTGCTATTGCATTGCTATTGATTGTTGTGAAAACAATAACAACGAAATACAAATCTGAAGTGGCCTGCAATGGTGTGGTGAACAATAATGCTCGTGGACACTTCAGAAGAAGTAAATGCAGGCCTTTCTACTGCTTAGGCCATGTTGCACGACTGAAGATGAATTGTTGGCTAATTTCTGCTAACATTCGATAACATCTGCTAGACCCTCAAATTACAATCTGATTTCACTGGTGCAATCTGGCATGCACCATAATTGGGACTCATCTAGTCACAATCTGACTGTATTGCCAAATTATCAACTGCAGGTTATGAACACCTTTCCAACCCATTCAGTTCATTAAAACTGCAGTCTTTGGTGCAATACGTTGTAAAATTGTAACAGTGTTGTTAATTTTACAGCAGGATGTACTGTATGATGGTGCAGTGATTAACATAATAATGCTTAATGTACTAAGCAGTGTTGGGGAAGATACTTTCAAAAAATATCTAGATAAGATACTAGAACTAGATACTTGGAAATATTTCCATCTAGATACTGTACTAGATACTCATTCGACATTGTATCTAGATTCAATTTCAGATACCATCCATACAACTCCATATACGATATACCGACTCACAGGCGCGTGTGAATATATTTCTTTTGACTTATTTGAGGGGTCTCAGATCAACGGCGGCTAAGTCCATTTTTTGGGGGGTGTAACCGAAATACGTCCAGCTATAATGTATTTTAATGTCATTTGGTATTAATTGTACCTTTGCGTATGTAGCTGAGCCATGGCAACATATGGACACAAGAAGATTCAAGATTGTACCAGTGAAAGTTAAGCAATCAGCAGTTTTTGCTGATTTTACAACCAGTTTTTTTTTTTTTTGACTTAGCTGCCTTTGATCTGACAACCAAAGTAAATCTTCTTACCCTCCTGAATTTTGAAATTTTTTGGATTTTCTAATTCTGCTTGGCCTATAGTGTTGAGAAAACATCACCTCTGCTGCTAATTTCTACGTTATAGCAGGGTGAAAATACAGCCAAAAGGCGATATTCCGAAGCCACAACACCTGCATCCGGTCGCGAGTCGCCAGTCCCAGCTGCCTGGTCGCGGTCGCCTTTCACCGCATCTGTAGCTCTCTCCGGTGCCGCGAAGGAGAAGGGTCATCTCGCACGCTTTGAAGTCGAAGGCTACTCGCGACCGGATGCAGGTATTGTGGCTTTGGAACGTTGCATTTTGGCTGTATTTTCACCCTGCTAACGTGGAAATTAGCAGCAGAGGTGATGTTTGCACAACACTATAGGTCAAGCAGAATTTGAAAATCAAAAAATTTTCAAAATTCAGGAGGGTAAGAAGAGTTACTTTGGTTGTGAGACCCCTCATTTGTCATCCTCAATAACATTATACTCTGGTTCACTGTGGATTGAAACATATGCATAGTTTAATAGTCTGGCATTGTAGAGCAATTCCATATGTTACACCCCACACATCGCACACAATTTTTTAACTTTGACGCAAGATTTAAATGGGAAAACGGGGGTTTCAAGTCATGACTTTCACAGGGCATTTAGTAGACAAGTGCAGCTGTCGAGTTGTGAAGGTTCAATGAAATATAAAAATTTGTTAAGGTTTTGTAGCCCTGTAAACTTCCGTTACACCCCATAACGCGAAATGTACAGCAGGAAAAGTGACCTGTGAGTTCATTTCAATTCCTGTGATTGGTGTGAGTAAAATGAGCTGTGATTTTCACAGACGTGTCAAATAGGCTTCGGACTAACTTTCTACGACTATATTTCACTCTTATGACCAATGGCCATTACGTAACAGTCATCCGAAGTCGTTACACCCCAAGCATGAAAAACGTTACACCCCATAACGTGCGAATTTGGAAATGGAGAACCGCACAAAATACCACGTACGAGTACACTTCAACATCTAGAACAAGTTTATTCATCTATATACAATACATTGAAATGCACAAAAAGTCTACCATCCCCGCCGCATGTTGCCAACGGCCATCACTTGCGGCGGTGACGCTGACGCTTGGGTCCCCACAGTGTTTTTGACACACTGTGTACTATTAGAGTGGGGACATGTGTAAATTAGTGGGGACATGTCCCCACTATTTTCAGTTGTAGGGTTTCACAAAAGTCCATATCTCTCAGTCTAGGTTCGTTAGGGTAGGGTAGGTTAGGTAGGATTGGTTAGGTTAGGTTAGGTTAGGTTTGGTTAGGTTAGGTTACACTCGCTTACAAAGGGGTCAATGTCCGTTCACACGCCTTAGTGAAGACAAGGCTGTGTGTGTGTGTGCGCGCATAGTGGAGTGGGTAAGAGGAAGGTGGAATGATGTGTCATGTCATGCAAGAGGATGGTGATTGGTAAAAGGTGTTGAGTGGGAAATTCCCTCACCCATGCGTACAGTAGGCCTGTATCATATTACTGTATAGATAATAATCAGACAATTTTCAGCATAATGTGCCAATATGTACGACTCTACTTCATTTAAACGGGAATAGAGCATATGTTGCACCCCATACCTGTGCCACGTGAGGGGTGTAACGTTACACCCCATAACAACTTCCTTATCAATGCTGCCAGAAATTGGTGGCATTCTATGACTTCCAATTCACATGAGACATTGCTCACGGTGTCTAGTCAATGAATATTGAAAACTAGCACCACTGCCCTAAAACCCACTCATTGCCATAAACTTTTTTATCTATTTCGTTACGCCCCACACACCGCGCAGAGTCCACTTTTGATGCCAAGATCAACCATTTATGTCGAATGACTGTCCTTCTCCACCAAGGAACGCGGTCATTTCATCCTCGACTTGAGCCCCGTGCAAAGAAAAGTGGTTATTTTTATTTTAAGTTCCCATTTAAGCCTGTCAAAGTTCATGTGATTTCATGCACAACTTCGCATTCACAATGTAACACATTCAGGTGCAATTTCTTTTACCAGTTCAGGTTCCATGTCAAAATATATTTCAGAAGCCGAAATTTGGGTTCTTTCTGATTCCAACGACGTATCACACATTGCCAACAAGTCATTTTCAATTTTTGTCCCAGATGTTTACTTTTACGTGGAATTGCTCTGTAGTATAATAAGCTATGCTACAGTCTACTGCTACGAGTGCTATCAATTTCACTATGTTTTATTATTCTGTTTGGTAACGAAAAATTAAACCTTGGTACAGTAATTTTGTCTGTGAGCACTGAGCAATGCTCACAGAGCCAAAAATTAATAATAGACGTTTACTAAAGTTCGTAGTAGGATTAATAATGCGGAACAGTGCATTACTGCATTTGTTTCTGTGTAGGGGGATCATGTTTTCATCAGGAAAATCAGCTACAAAGTATCTGGAAAAGTATCTGGTGATGCCACACAGATACTTGTAGCTAAATACAAGTATAGATACACAAACTTCAAATTATCTAGATGAGGTAAAAGATACTCATTTTGGTATCTAGATACTCGCCATCACTGGTAGTAAGTGTAAATGAATGCAATGATGATGATGATATGAAAAGAGCAGCAACACAACAACAACAATAATTTTACAGGTGTTAGTACTTTTGGACTTCAGAATTGTTTTACACCTTAAATGGCCACTGTCCCAAAAATGAACATTAAGTAAATTTATCAGTAAGGCTGGCCAGGGGTTCAAAGTAATTGCGGGGGTGTACTCCAAAGCTGGACTGAGGTAGTGATCCCTACCGAGATCCTAAATGTACTCATAGTGGATGGATTCACAGACGAAACATGCATATTTACAATTACTGGTGATGCCATAAATAACCCATAGGGAGGTAGAGAGGTGAAGTGGGCGAGGACAAAGCTACTCAGTTTCCCTTATTTTTTGAGTGGTTTAATAAGATTTTTATGGTCACATGTTACTTTTCAGAGATTAGGGATCCATATGGACATTCAGATTGTTGTCAAAATTTTTGAATTTGGAGACAGTGACCCTAATGGCATCATGCAGCTAAATTTAATTTTGTGTGGACAATAAAATGTATCATACTCTGAGAGCAGTGAAAATGTTTTCTTATGGCACACCCAAATATTCCTTACACAAAGTTACATGGCGTCTGTGTAGCATTTTTGGTTGAACTGACATGCGGAAAATTGTGACATCACCAAAAGTATGCCCAGCAAATTTGGCCAATGTCAGCATTTTTTGTCCCATGAGTAAGAAAATTCTGCAAAAAACAGTACCACTGACTGAGACTTCTAATTTTGTGATGGAGGGCTACCTCTGCGCCTCATCAACATAATTAACCCATCTAAATATGAGTGCAACATACTGTCTTTTAAAATATAATAATAATAATAATAATAATAATCCTGGTAGTGCTTTCACCCCTCTTGGGGTATATCGCATGGACCTTTATTATTACACTGCGTACATTGTACTAATGGAACCTTTATGTGAAGCACCCTGGTCTGAGAGCAGGGTGACTGGGAGGGGATGTGCAAGGTGCAGTGCAATGTCGTTGCTATGGTCATTTTGTGAACTCCCCTGGATGGATTAGTCTATCGGAGATTCCACCCGACACGAAGCCAGAGACAACCCAACTCCCTGGGCTGTCCCCCTTTATCTCATACAGAGATGAAGGGGGAAAGCCCGGTCGTGGGATCAAACCCGGGACCCTTACATCCGTGGGCGCATATGTTACCCCAGCACCACTCCGCCGCCCCAACAACAGTCTTTTTCATGGCAAATGTAATTAATTTGAGCCAATTTTTGTCCTGCTGGTGAGCAGTATGACTGTCAGCAATTAGTAACCGTGTTAACCCATGAGAAAGCTTATGGGAGAATCCTGGTAAACAGAAGCAGGCAGCCTTAGCCAGAGGGCAAAAAATTTACCCACTGTTTGTATTATTTAAAATAACAACATTTTAACATCAGCATGCCACTTCTTATTCCATTACAATACAGTATTATAAAAATATTTTAAATATGTGTGGATTATGAGATTGTTGTCCTTTTCAGGCTATGTCAGCATGTTCCTATTGATGTGGTGTACACTTGGGTGAATGGTTCTGATGCACTTTTATTGGAGAGCCTCCAGCACCTAAAGGAAGAAATGCAGGATGAACAGCAGGAACTTACCATGCTGTGTAGTTTTAAAAACTGTGTTCCAGCTCACATTTTGGTTGCCAAGTTTGTATTAAATCGGCATTCATATTTGCAAGTTTTGGTTGATGTCAGTGTTACTTACAGTGAATATTGTTTTAGAGACTGGATATCACCTGATATACTGGAGTCACAACTGCAGAATTATTCTCCAGAATCACTAGAGATTGTTCCAGTAACAGTTGGGAATGGTCTCAGGAGACAGAACAAGACTTACATATTCTTTCCTAGTGTTTCAGAGGCTACTAAAATAGTTGAAAATGCTTCTTCAGTGCTTGATATTCACCACAATGTCACTTTGTACCAAGCCTACTGGACTACAGGTACTATTGTGTGCACAATATTTTATGATTGGTGGGTTATTGGAGAACTTCAAGAGGTCCATCCAGTATGTCATAGTACCGGTACTATTAACTGCAAAAGTAACGTCACACTGTTATGTGATGGCGTCCACAACTTGTTGTTTAGCATGGGCGTTGCCGAGTTACGGATGTTACTTCGGCAATATTCCGGAATCCACAACCCATGCTGAACAACAAGTCGCGGATGCCATCACATAACAGGACTTTTGCGGTTAATAGTACTCTACAAGGTGTGATCAAAAAGTTCCTGGATTTTCGGTATACCGTGCAAACCAGTGGAGATACGAACTTGTGACGCTAGGGGGATCTAGGAGCACCTTTCAGCTATTAGTCTGAAAAATATCGTCTTCGTAGGTGCACATGTTTCCGAGTTTCGGCAGTTTTCTTGACACCGTGTTCTTGCGCTTCTGCGATTTTTCGAAATGGTTGATGTTAGGGAGGAAAGGATTTGTATTAAATTTTGCTTCCAGCTCGACAAAATTTCTGCTGCAACCCACCTAATGCTGAACAAGGCTTTTGATGAGTAATATGTAAGACAAGCAATAACATATGAGTGGGTTAACAGCCTCAAAAGTGACGCGCCAAGTTCGCAGCAAAATCAACTCAATGCTGATCATTTTCCTTGACATTATAGGAATTGTGCATGTGGAGT
Source organism: Catajapyx aquilonaris (assembly GCA_000934665.2). Classification (NCBI taxonomy): domain Eukaryota; kingdom Metazoa; phylum Arthropoda; class Diplura; order Dicellurata; family Japygidae; genus Catajapyx; species Catajapyx aquilonaris. The sequence continues at coordinate 16,228 of KZ539264.1, read as the reverse complement.
TTCTCCCTCCTGGTAAAACTGTCAACGGTAGGTCTTACTGCAATGGTTTGAGACGATTTAGGCTCAATTGGCCGGAGATATGGAAGAACAGAGACTGGTTGCTGCACCATGACAATCCCGCCTGCACACACCTCATGCGTAGTCAGGGACTTCCTGGCAAAAAACAACATGACCACTGTTCCACACCCTGCCTATTCGTTTGTCCTGGCACCATGTGATTTATACCTCTTCCCTAAAGTGAAATTTGGGTAGAAAAGGAGGCATTTTGACTCCACTAAAGAGCTCTAAGCAAAATCGCAGCAGGTGCTGAACACACTACGGCTGGCCAATTTTTTGGGCTGCTTCCAAAAATGGGAAATTCGCTGGGATCGTTGTATAAGTGCCCAAGGTAACTACTTTGAAGGTGGCAGTGGAAATTAGGTCTTAAAGTAAATATTAATGGTTTTATTAACGCAGTCCGGGAACTTTTTGATCACTCCTCGTATTAGTGGTATGCACATATATTCACAAGTATAAAATCAGGTTTTTAAAAGTACAGACTTGCGTCACCAGTTGTAATTACTAAGCAAGTGACAGTAACAATGTGGCACCGAAGCAGGTTGGCATAATGGATAGGGCGTCCGACTGCTAATCGGAAGGTCCTGGGTTTGAATCCCGGGGCCGGCAACCCTGACCGTGGTTTTTTGTGGTTTTCCACGGTCTTTCTAGGATAATTCCGGGGTCGCTTCCGTATAATAGGCCACAGCCGCTTCCTTCCTTCCCTGTCCTTGGAGGTTGAAAGGCAATGCTGGGCCAACCTCCTTAATATCAATTATAAAGTAACAATGTGGCGTCATACCAAACTGGAAGAATTGGAATATACTGGGTGTTCAAAGTATATTAGTACAGTAGAACGCCGATTATCCATCACCCTTGGGACTGAGACATGGTCAGAACACAAAAAAAGTAGGATAATATGAGGAACAAAAAAACTTTAACGAAACACAACAAAAAGCATGAAATACTGTATTATGGATTTCCAAGAAATAGTGAAGTAAGCCTATACATGGTGAAGGGAAACTCACGGACAATTGCCAAGTAGACTGACAGTACTCGTAAAACTAATATAGGGATGTGCAATTAGTTTTGGGCTCCGTTGCATAGTTAATGCTTACGGCGCCTTCAAAGTTTCGTGACGTGACGTCCATTCCGCCAGCTTCTAGGAAGCAAAAGTCAGTTCGAGGGCCCTTGCCTTGGGCCCCTAACACATCGTCCATGTGCAAAAGGCGAGTAAGAATCCTGGTACGACACCCATGCACTTTGTCATTTTTGCCTCATATTCCACCATCCGACCCTCTACACGTTAAGGGCGCTATACACATTAACTACGCAACGCAGCCAAAAACTAATTGCACATCCCTATATTAGTTTTGCGAGTACTATTAGTCTACCTGGCGATTGTTTCCCTTTGCCCTGTATATCTTTTACATGCAGAGTCTACTGTACTGTATTTACAATATTTAAATCAGGCAACACATACATAGTGCAGTGCAGTATTTGTTGAGAAAACATTTATTTTTGGTGAAGAAAGTCGGTCCTGGGGAGCAGAACAGACATATGTGCTGAGGAGATGGATATTCTGAGGTTGGATAATCAGGGTTCTACTATGCTTTGAGTAATAGGGGATTTTGTATGAAGTTTTTTTTTTTTTTTTTTTTTTTTTTTTTTTTTTTTTTAAATTCCGGATCCAGGTGCCAAATTCTGTAGCAGCTTCTACATTTGACCACCTGGTAGTATTGAGGCACATGGATAGGGGCACAACAAGCTACATAAAATTAACTACTTCAGGTGATATTAGTGATAACTAAAAATGACCCATGAATTTGGAGCATCTTGTACATAACTTAAGTGTGCATGTGTAAACTTAGCAGGAGAGTGAGTAACCCCTTTGGGAACTTTTAATATGCATATCAGAGTCTGACTTGTTTCCTCAGATGTTGCTTAATTATGTTTTAACTGGAAGTTGTGCCTGTTTATGCAGCAATGCCAAATATTTACAATTTTCCGTGCATTTGAAAATGTACTCTCAGTTACTATCTTATGAATATTCAAGATTGCAGAAGAAGTTGGTGTCATGATGACCAATGGTTTTATTAGGATAGTAAAATGCTTGCCCCTTCCAAGTTATGATGTTATGATGTTGTGATAGGGCTCCCCCCTTTGCAACCATTGCTAACATGGCAGCCTGTGGGCAGTGTAATGTGCCATTTGGCTCATGATCTTGCACAGAGGGCTAGGGTGGGTGAAGAGTATAGCAAAATGAGGCTCAAATGTGATTAAGTAGGCAAAAACTTATGATTAGGATTTTTTCTCTTTGTGGCGTGGCCAAGGTGGGTGGCACCACCACTTTTTTGCATTGCTGCAAGTGTAGCCTTTCATTGTGGTGTCGCCACCAGAAATACTGGGGGCAGGAAGGGCGATTTTTGGCACGACCGAGTGTTTGCATTGAATCATATGTAGCCTTTCACATGAGATGCGACTTTTCATGCAGCCAGCTGTGCATTGTGAGACTGTAGTTCAGCCAGTGATGCATCGCTGGTTTGATAACTAATCTGCAACACGCAGCCAGAGAAGCACCATCAAATATACCCTATGTGTTGGTGCCTCTGTGGTGGCCTCATGTGAAAGAGGCCTAATATTGTAAGAGTATGGCTTGTTAAGGAGACTTTTACAAGATCAAATGTCTTTCTCGTTTCAGATCAAGATGCACCTAACAGTTACCCATACTCACAGGCAGCTATGTTGACAGGAGTCAGGTCCTCAGTAGATGCAAATATGCTCAAAGAAAAGTTGCCAAAGTCACTACAGGGAACAGTTGAAAAGGTGTTCCTGTATGCCGAAAAGAGTGTCGCCTTGCTGACCTTGTCACAAGGTCAAAGTGCGACCAACTTTGTTAAATTGGCAGGAAATGTAACTCTGGAAGGCAAGGGTATTCGAATGTACCCAGCGTACTTGGTGGTGCAGCTACCCCTGTTAAAACACACAGATGATATTGCACCTAACCGATATGAAGACAAAGAAGAGCTTCGGTATTCACTAAGGTCAATTGAGTTATGGGCACCTTGGGTTAGACATGTGTACTTGGTGACAAATGGTCAGATTCCCCACTGGCTTAATTTGGACAATCCCAGACTCAGTGTGGTGACACATGAAGAAATATTTCCTAACACATCTCATTTACCAACTTTTTCATCACCAGCCATTGAGGCTCATTTGCACCGTATCAAGGGTTTGTCATCCAAGTTTCTCTATCTGAATGATGATGTGTTGTTTGGACAGGAAATATGGCCATCTGATTTCTACTCACATGTCCGGGGACAGAAAGTGAGTTGCATTCCACAGTAGCACATTATTTAGTAAATACAGGGTGTATTAGAGTCACGGGTCAAGCGCGCGAGGGGGTGGGGAAAAATCGTAGGTGGCGACAACCCCGGTCGGTTTTATAAAACAATTCGAAATACGGCAGTAATCTATTTATTTATCACGGCCGTATGGCGTGACGTCACGTCCTTTCTGTTCGAATTGAGCCTGGCACTCACGGCAAATGCAAGGTAAGAGTGCAGTGGTTTGAAGCTGGTTGACGGGTTTTTACCCTTGCAGGTTGCACTGAAAAAGGCGCTCTCATGCTACACCGGTAGGGTACTGTACAAAGTAGTGTACTACTGTACAGGAGTGTGTTCAGTACTCTGCCGGTGTAGCATGAGAGCGCCTTTTTCAGTGCAACCCGCAAGGCTAAAAACCCGTCAACCAGCTTCAAACCACTGCACTCTTACCTTGCATTTGCCGTGCGCGCCAGGCTCAATTCGAACAGAAAGGACGTGACGTCACACCATACAGCCGTAATAAATAAATTGATTACTGCCGTATTTCTAATTGTTTTATAAAACCGACCGGGGTTGTCGCCACCTACAATTTTTCCCCACCCCCTTGCACGCGCTTGACCTGTGACACTGATACACCCTGTATATGGTGTAAAATTTTTGAAACCTATTCCGTTTTATTCCAATTTCTCTAGAAACCACATCATTTTATACTGTGTGTTATAGAGTTTAGTTCAGATCCATATCAGTGGAACTCTTATGGATGCTTCAGCTCAGTTGCTTCATCTTCAAGTGTAGTTATGTATAGGCATCATTTGTCTTAACTCCCAGGCAATGGCTGAAAGGCCCTAAATGGAGCCAACGCACGTGTACATAGAATGTGTATTCTATTGCCATTCAAGGTTTACGTTAAGATGTTTAGTGCAAGAAAAACCACTGCACATCACGTGAGGAATATTTGAAGGTTTAATTGTTATCACAGTAGGGCTTTAGGGGGTTGAAATAAAAGGATATGAAGCTGGGTTCTGTTGTGACTGCGGTGACAGGTGAGGGAGGGAGTCGTGGCAGTGGCAGGGGGGAGGGCAAGAGGGGGCGGGGCGTTGCCAATCAACCCCCCTCTGCCACATTAGAGTGCAGGCCCCTATACACCATTATAAAACATGGAACTTTCCAGTGTTGCACATATCCCAGTCCTATACTTGTAAATGAGGCAATAAGAACAAGAGGAAATGACCACATGCAAAGTTTTCACTTATGTGGATATGAGCTGAGTGTTTCAACACATTTTACATTACCCTGCTATTAAAATTTTACACTTCTGTTTTAATTCCAGGTGTATCTGTCCTGGCCAGTTCCCGAGTGCAAGGAAGGCTGCCCTTCATCATGGATAGCAGATGGATACTGTGATAAGGCATGCAATAACCAAGACTGTATGTGGGATGGAGGTGACTGTGATGAGAAAGATGGACATGCTAAAGGGAAGGGGGGTGGTTTGGGAGGAGGTGGTGACATTGATACAGGTGGTGAAGATGACTTGGACTTTTGGCATGGAGATGTGGACAAAGGAAGCTGTGCACCAAACTGCATTAATAGTTGGCTTGCAGACAAGTATTGTGACTCGGTGAGGAAGTCTCTCATGAACTTATTATTTATTTAAAGTTAATGCAAAATTTCAAGTCAACAATGCATGTGATATTGACTATGCTGTTGCAGAACTGCAATCATTTGTCATGCGGATTTGATGCTGGAGATTGTGGAACGTCGGGATATCACAACATATATTCATGGAAATTGGATAAACGAGTGCACAATTACATTCTTCCAAAAGGTACACACTATTTCCATCAGATAAGTTACCTGTTCATTTCATTCACCTTGTAATTTACTTTTGAAATACCTACAGGTGAAACTGTTGGATATTTCAATTTGAGTGATGTGATGAGGAATGCTACTGTGAAGGAAGGAAGTTACAATGGAGAAGCTGTTGTCAGAACAATTTCAATTTCTCTGAAGTTTCAAGTCCTCACATTAGTTTTACTTCCAAACTTCAATACAACTACAATAGATCTGCAAATCATTCTAGGAAAAGATGACATGGATGAAGAGGTTAGAGCAGAGCAGTTATACTTGGGCCTCATTCAGATGGGCAAGCATTAACCATGGCTACCAACTAGCCAGCTGAGTTATGGAAGGCAGATGTTGGTTGGCTATTCTCATTTGCAATGCGCAAATGAGAATTGCCACAGCAAGGTTCTAAAATATAACTATTTTAACCCACACTCTGGAGCCAATATACTTGAAATTTTTGACCCTTATCATGAAAGTTCACATGTGTGTTGCACCATTGTTTTTGCCTGAAACCACTGTTAACTTTTTTTTTTTTAATGGTTCGTAGTGTTGTTAGATGAAAAAGTGAAAGGCAGTTTTGTCATATTTGTTCTGGTATTACAAAAATCCATGTTTGATGTTCGCCATTTTGAAATTGGTTGCATTTCAAATCACAAGAAGTGCTTGGAATCTGAGATAATTTTAATCTAATTATTTTGGACAATAGTAGATAACTAGTAGCAGACTCGTTGCCAAATTTTGTCAACAATGCCTGGCCCATCCCCCCACTTGGAAGTAGTACCATAGGCCCCTACCAGTTGGCACATAGGCTCTCCTTCTGCATACCACTGCCATGCTTAGGGGGAAAGTAGTACTATATGCACATTGGTGATGAGTGACATGCAGACAAAGCCCACCAGGGTGCTATAAGCAGCACACGTGTCGCTTCCATTGAAGTGGGTCCCATCCTATCTGACCGCTATATGTCATTTAATATTTGTTGAACGGGGAAAGTGAAAACTATTGTAAGTACTACCTAGGCGATGAGTGTTGACAGACATATAAGCAGAAGGACAGAATAAGGGAGTTAGTTGTATGATTGATGATATTTACAGGTGCCCATTTTGCACAAAATCTGGAATTGATGAAATTGATGTGAACCAAATTATAGTTACACATTGAATTACTCATTTCAATCTGCATTACCAGTATTGCATAGCCATTGATATTTTGAAATATTACTTATAGTGAACAAGATGAAACTCGAAAACTTGGGCTTCATCTACCATTTATTGAACAAATTTTAAGTTATTGAAAGTTCCTAGTGCCACCTGTGGTGATCGCGTATTGAAAATAATTGCAACATTATCAATTTTATGTACAGCATTTTTGCAATGCCAGAATAGATATGGCAAAACTGAGTGTCACATTTTTGTCTACATTGTTAGGAGCAACTACACTAAAATTTATGCCATTTCATGTGATGGACATGGCCTTGAGCTGTGTTGGGGGAGGGGGGGGGGAGGTCATATAACATGCCACTATTCTTGCACACTTGAATGAAAGTGTGAATATTGCTATATAGTATAAAGAAATCGGGAGAGCTCTGAAGACCTTTTTTCAACCTAAAATATCCGCCAAAATATTTTTTGCATTTATTAACCCTTTGTCGGCAGAGTTTTTGGCAGGTTAATGGGCCGTTTTTTCCCCTTTTTGTCCAAAATTCGTTGTAGGAGTGATATTAATAAATATCAACTTCGCTACAAAATTAATCATTTTAATTCGTGGTGGTCCTTTTGAATGTAAAATGCCGGAAAAAATTCATCCACAGAGTGTCCCAGAAATAATTTTTTTAGAATTGTTTGGCTCTTACAATGTCAATAGGCCTAACAAGTTTACTCAGTCACTATTCATTGTTATTAGGGTTACATAATGTTACCGCAACACTGAATTATGGGAAACTAACAAGGGTCCAGACTTTACGGGACACCCTGCATGGCTGGCGGATGTTTACATAAGCACTCGCATGAGAAGAAAATTACTTGGCGGGAACCGGGGGTAGGGGGTGGGGGGTGGGGGGGAGGGAGAGGGAGAGAGATTCTGGGATTGCTATGGTAGTTTACTCACCATACAAGAGATGTCAGGAGCATATTGAACTGCGTTTGGAACCGCAAAGTTTGAATTCTCTATGCACATCCTAGCGTGCCAAATTCAAAAAAGCTCAGGATATCATAATTATGATGCATGTAGACCTCAAAGGGATAACAGATTGAAAGTGATTTCAAATTTTACTCGCTTGCGTTTACCAATCTTTTCAAGGTTTACATAAACTTACTAGCATAATTGTGTTGGCAAAAAGCTCAGCTATGTCTGCCTCCTGTAAGATCAATTTCAAGCTTGAAAGTAGACAATATTGATTTTTTCCCAATGTGCATTTTGAAATGCACAATGGTAGCATACCAACACACCTTTCCTCTTGTCCTTGGCCACAGATAAAGATGAGACCCAAAGATACCGTCTCTCAGAGCATGGACTAGTACCCTAAACCTCCTGCTTAGCTAGAATTTCATTTAATCCCTAGGCCATATCAGCTCCTGACAGGATAAAAGCTGCACTTACAATGTGTAATATAGAGAGTTGCTTGTCCATCTCAATTAAACTACTGTAGCAAGCTGCATGAGTATAATGGAGCTGGACAGACAATTCTAGACCTTACTGTACATTGCACGTGCAGCTTTTTTCCTGTCTGCTGCAGAATGTATCCCTGAGAAGGGCATAATCATTTTGTGTTCATCATTACAGTTTAATTTCATCGTGACTGTGGATACAAATCCTGTAGATTCCAATCTCAATAACCTGAAAGTACAAACCAGCACTGAAGCATCCACCAAGACTACTTTTATATTCCCTGGGTTTGGAAACAGGCCTGTATCCCCTAGGATAATCTCGCAGGAACTTCCTGACATTGAAGAAATGGAAGCAAAATATTCAAAGGCAGGCAGTTTGTCATCAGACTTTCCATTATTGGTGCGAGAAACTTGGTCTACACTGCAAGATGAATTTGAAAAAGGTCTCCTGACACAAAGTGGACTTCGCAAACGAAAGGCTCAGGCATTTTGGACTTTTCTCCGATCCCAGTTCAAGGAGTCCAGTTTAAGCAGGCCAAAGAGGAGGAAAATTTTAGGCCTGGAAACTAATGACCTGAAGACTCCTTCTTCAATATTGCTTGAGAGTTATAAGTCAAGGCGCCTACTGGATGCATATGCAGATTCACTACTGTATGTGAACCGACTGTACAACCAGGCATTTGGATTTGATGCAAGAAAAGTTCCAGCACACATGCCCCATCTTATTGACAAGCATGTGGTTGATGAAATGCAGGAAAGGTAGAGAATTATCTTTGGTTACAGTAGGGCTTGATTAATTTCTATTACCTTGTCATTATAACCTTAGGGACAACAGTGTGCATTGCATTTGTTTTGGGTTAAAGTATAATTATAGTGGAATTTTATTATCTAGTGTGTATTTGAATTTTCCATGAAAAAGAAGATGTTATGAAATAAGTACACCGTACTCCTGATTATCCAGGTGCAGATTATCCATGCATCGCCAAAAAGTAACATTAAAAATGAAAGTCAGAAAAATGTCAATTTGTTTCACAGATGAAAAATATGACAGACTTTTTCTAGAAGACAAACTAAAAATCTATGGTAAGTTTTGTTATTTTGAGTAAACCTTATGCAAAGCAGCATACACTATGTACAGTAGTTCATTAAAAATCTATGAATATCTCATTTTTATGGTACAGTGAAACCTGCCCATTACGGACCCTGGGTATAGTGAAAACCTATCCATTGCGGAATATTTTCGGAGAAAGGGCGTATGCATAGGGTATGAAATGTATTTTTTGACGGCTATTACAGAACCTGCCCAAAGCGGACACGGAAGGGATTTTTGGCTCCCTTCAGAGAAAATATGTTCATAATGGAAATCAAAAGGTTCACATTATCTCTGCGAGTCACAAAAATAGAAACTACAGCCAAGTTCAATCTGGGCCCTCCCAGAGGCCTCTGAATGAGTAACCCTTTTTGGACCATCCAACACCATACTGTGTTGCATAATTGCTATAATTGCTAGAAGCCTGTGGCGTTGACGATATTTGTGAGGAAAAGGGACTATTTTTGGTTGGAAAACAGAAATATGGCTTGTGGGGGACCCCAAGAAGATTGTGACTTGTGATTTGTAGATATCCTGCCTTCAAGTTAATTCACTGTTCAGTCTAGTTTTAAAATGTCGTGGAAGAGGAAGGGGTTGACACAGGCTCAATGTATTGCCCATGTCCTGGCCGATGGTCCAATAGAGCAGGCAAAATTAAAAGCCCAAAAACTGGGTGTGGCAAAATTTAGTGCTTCAAATGGGTGGCTGGAAAGTTTCCACAACAGGCACAGAATTTCCTGGAAAACTGTGTGGTGATGAAAGTGCCATGAATGTTGAAGAAGTAGAAAATTGGAAGGAGAAGGTGGGAAGTGTTTGTTCGGGGTATTCCAAGGAGGACATTCAACTGCAACGAAAGGTTTCACTGTATCTAGGACCATTTTGGGATTATCCATGTTTTCCTACTATCTGGTGGCACATATGCATTCATTAGCCCGGATAATCGGGAGTACAATGTAGTTTGAAGAGCCAGAATGGATGTTCAGCAATAATAAAAGCTTACAAACAGTTACCACAGCTCACAACCAAACTAACTCTTCTTACCCTCATAAATTTTGAAAATTTATGGATTTTCTAATTCAGCTTGACCTATAGTGTTGTGCAAACATCAGTTCTGCTGCTAATTTTCACGTTAGCAGGGTCAAAATACAAGCCAAAAGACTGAAATCCAAACCCACAACATGTGCATCCGGTCGGGGGTGGTGGGTCGCCGGTCCCGACAGGCAGGTTGCCGGTCATCGCGACTGATATCAGTGATATGTAAATGATTGATTAAACTTGATTCATAAATGAATTAAATTCGTACCCCGTTAACAGCCGGCAGCTCTTTAGGGGGGGAATTCATCCTAATTTTTTTTCTTTTGACTGGAACTCTTTGCTGTCATTTTTACTTTGCTTTTTGGGATAGGATAGGGACGGAAGGAAGCGGCTGTGGCCTAATTATTTAGGAAGCAATCCCGGAATTCTCCTGGGGGACCGTGGGAAACCACAGAAAACGAGGGTTAGGATTGCCGGCCCCGGGACTCGAACCCAGGACCTCCCGATTAGCAGTCAAACACCTTCTCCACTCCACCAAACTGCTTCGGTAACTTGATTAATAAATTACTACATAACAGTGATGTCAAAGCGTGTGAGGTCATATTCTACTTGCTTGCGCCACCCTAGAGTGCGCTACAGTCATGGCGACCAGGGACCTGCAACCCTCGACCGGCTGCTAGGTGTTGTGGCTTCTGAATATCGCCTTTTAGCTTGTATTTTGACATGAAAATTAGCAGCAGAGGTGATGTTTGCACAACACTACAGGCCAAGCCGTATTAGAAAATCAAACAAATTTTGAAATTTAGGAGGGTAAGAAGAGTTAATTTAGTTGTCAGTAACAAGAAATTGGCAAGGGTGCATTGCTATAACTGTGCATAGTCACCATTACAGCAGTTGCTATTTGTTTGGGAGCCCAGTTCCACGGAATATATAGGCTCCATCCCAGGTTTGTCATAGTTATGAATTGTTGGGGATTGCTCAGTAACAAGGACAACTTCGTGGTTGAGGCTCTATCTTCAACTGTGTAGCCAGACCTAAGAGAAATAGTTGTCATATGTCTCATTATGTCATCTAATATGTTTGGTTAGGTTCAAAGAAGAATGGGAGTTGACTTCATCCCACAAAATACGAAGCTCCACTGACATGCAGTATTCATTTTCTTACTTCTATTATCTGATGAGTGCCAAAGAGGATGTGGATCTCTCTAATATATTTGACACTTTTGATATGGACCATTCTGGGTAAGAGGCATATTTATTTATTTATTATTATTATTATTATTATTATTATTATTATTATTATTATTATTATTATTATTAAATTTAAATACCTCGTGATAGGGCCCGAGGCCCTCTTGGGGGGGGGGGGGAGGTTCCCAAGGAAGGGTGGTGTGTGGTAGTCATTTCTGGCATTCTTTAAACACCAGGCCTTTTCTCCTGGCCCTGGGAAGAGTAGGGAGTGCAATTCTGCCCCTGCATGTCGGGGACGGGATTTGAACCCTGGCCTCCCGCTTGGCTGGCCAGTGGCGTAACCACTAGACCACCATGCCTCCCTTGGTAAGAGGCATATTTAAAACTTCAAAGAGCTTGAATTAAGGGGTTATTAATAACTTGACATTTGAATGGTGTTCTTGACTAGGCCTGGAATATTGTTTCTATACTTTAGTTAATGGGTTTGTATTCTTAAAATAAATCATCCCATGCTTTGGTTCCCATGCGACTGTATTTCCAAAGTAAATGGTGCTAAACATCTATGATAATGAAACCTGCCTAAAAGCCCTAAATTATATATTTCTTACAAATGCACTAATGCCAAGTGTTTCAATATTCATACCTGCCATATGCTCACAGGACATGGTCTGACAGGGAAATACGCACCCTTCTGACCCGGCTATATGATCTTCCCTTGATGTACAACACAGTTCAGAAATTTGAAGACATCATCATAAACTGTTCCCAGGAGCTGTCTACTGAAGACTACTCTGATGTGTCAACACCTCCATATGAGAGATACTATGATTCCAAATTGGTAGGTGCTATTTCAGAGTATGACAGTCACATAACACCTTCTCTACCAGATAGGCCCGAACCACGTAGATTTTGGCGTATGCGTACTCCGAAGATAAGCACAATATATTTGACAACTAATAACAGCGATACTTACCTGATCAGGGAAAACACTGATTGTGTCTGGAACAATTTTACCTGCCTTGAAGTCCCTAAATTAATTTCCAAAAACAAGGCTATAAAAACTCGAAATTAGAGTACTGCCGACCAACTGTTAGGCTGATTTAATTATGAAATGCGTGAAAATATGCGGAATAGCAACCCTGAGAACCATGCCAGACAAATTTGCTGAAATCGTCGTACTTTGCAAGAAACAAACGAATACTTATTTGCGGCTTTCTGGCACTTCACAAGATATTTGGGAATTTCCAGAAAGCCACAAATAAGTATTCATTTGTTTCTCGCAAAGAATGACGATTTCAGCAAATTTGTCTGGCATGGTTCTCAAGGTTGTTATTCCGCATATTTTTACGGATTTCATAATTAAATCAGCCTAACAGTTGGTCGGCAGTTATCTAATTTCGAGTTTTTATAGCCTTGTTTTTGGAAATTAATTTAGGGACTTCTAGGCAAATAAAATTGTTCCAGACACAATCAGTGTTTTCCCTGATCAGGTAAGTATCGCTGTTATTATTTGTCAAATATATTGTGCATATCTTCGGAGTACGCGTATTCAAAAATCTATATGGTTCGGGCCTATCTGGTAGCGAAGGGGTTAATAGACGTAGTCCACACCAGACTCGAGAGACTTTCTTGGTTTTTCTAAACCTGAAAATTGTCTTCTGTTCCACCCACTACTCCATAAAAAGCCATCCTACCATTATAGGCCACTCTCAGATTATTGTGATAGCCATTTGGAAATGTCATCTTGCCAGGTTTCCTAGGTTGGCAGGGTGGCTTTGTGTGGAGTGGTGGGTGGATCTATAGGTGAATTTTTGGACATAAGGAAAAACTAAACTTCGCCTTAATATTTACCCAGAAGGACTAGTCTCTTGTGGGCTTAGAAATATTGCAGACTCTAAAATCTGTGACAGACTTGAGTTGCCAAATTTTTGAGATGTCACTGAAAATGATTTTCAAATACTAAATAAGTTGTCTAATTTTACTTGTTTTTTAAAACAAAAATAGCCTGCTGTAAGCAAGAAATTGATTCTGAAATGCCGGCCAATTGTGGAGCTGCTCCAAGTGAAGTTCCGCTCTCAAAACAAGTACCGATTCCAGGTGGTAGGAGAGGAAGATGTCACTTTTGTCATGCTTCGGTCCAATTTGAGCCGTGTGATTGGACAGCTGGATGAAATTAGGCGCAATCCAAAGTAAGTGGAAGAAATGGCAGGATAAATATAATATATTAATTTCTTTCAAACTTGAATATCAAGGTTTTATTTGGTCAAGTAATGGAATAATGGAAAATCCATCCTTTTAAAACTGACTGAAAAGTGGCATTTCCTCAGTTGTTGTTGTTGTTGTTGTTGTTGTTGTTTTTTTTTGTATAAACCACATGTGGGAGGGGTACATTTGGACTCCCAATCCACAGTCAGGAACTGCAGCTGACAGAGTGAAAATCTTGACAGACCTTGACTTGTTTACATTGGGAAAGTGCAGAAAATATATTCCCATTCACTGCGGATATTAATGCATCTTCATTGAGAATCTTGTACATGAAGATTTGTCACTTGATAAAAGTATTTCACAACTGGGAAAAGGCACAATTTTTTTGTAAATCTCCTAGAAGAATAGCTCGTTTGTGGGGAGGTGTAGATGGCCGAGATGGTAACATCTCAGCTTGCTGAGTGAAAGGCCTCAGGTTCAATCCCCGCCTAGGGAACCTTTCACCTGCATCAGGAGGGTCTCTGACCTGGACCTTGGAGGTGTCTGGCAACCTAACCTCCTGGGGAATCAGAGCATGACCCCTTTACCGACCCTGCACTTGCACCCCATGTTCCTTCCTCAAAAATCGCTATCCTTACCCATGTCCCTGTCTCCTTGCACCAGTGAGCAAAGAAAAATAGTATACGGTTACTAGAAAACTGATGGTGGTGTGCCACACCCCTAAAAAGGCTCTGCCTTATCACAGGGATTTAAAAAGGGGGTGGGGGGAGGGAGGGACAGAATAGCTCATTTGTAGATGAGGCAGAGTGGCGCTGCGGTAACGTATGCGCCCACGGATGGAAGGGTCCCGGGTTCGATCCCAGCCCGGGGTCCCCCCCCCCCCCCCCCCCCC
>JYFJ02004998.1:0-27820 GCA_000934665.2 Catajapyx aquilonaris | reverse complement strand
CCAAGCCCTGATGCCTCTGTTATCATGCCGTGTGGGTTGCTTAGGATAGCCAGGATAAAGCTCGTTTGCGGGGTGTATGAAACTATCTGTCGTATATTACGTATACGTATTGTAAGCTAATTCAATAAGAGTAAAAACATCCCCCTCACAAGGGAAGGATCTGTAGGGGTATCGGCCAATCGCACAGTGGGTTAAAAGGCAATTCTAGCAACTAAAAAGTCGCTGTAGATTTCATTATTGCTTTTAATTGAATATGTGGAGTTATGCTGGTGTGAAACACTTGTTGATGAATAGAAGACTGGAAAACTCAATAAAAGAAATAATTCCAATGCAATAAAACCCGATTTCATTGTAGTCACTCACAATCTCACTTATACATTACGAAAATGGCATTACAGGGCTTTAAATTATTTTATTTCTCTATAATGATAATAATATTGAATGAGCCATTTCACAATATGACACTACAATACATTGAATGATATATAACAATAAAATATAAAAGTGCCTCAATTACATATCTATCACCACTATAGCTATGTCACTATATCCATCCGTATCTGATTCTGCGTTGCCAGAATATTGCTCTTCTGTTAATACTGGATCAGATAACATGCGGACCACCTCAGTGAATGGTTGGCTGTCTTTAGGATGGATTGAAGTTGCTCTGGGGATTGATGAAATCATGGGATTTGATGAGAAAAACAATGTGTTCAACAATTCCCGCATGGTTTTCTCACGCGACAGAATTTTTCGCGTTGGAACTCCGGATAATTTCTGAAATCCTCATTTCGTGACTCCAGAGCTTCCTCCGACAGCATTCCTATTGGCAGCATAGCAGATTTTATTATGCATGCACCATGAATCAGAAGCTTGTGGACACGAAGACACTCTTGCTGTGGCCATTGAGTATTCTCTAAAAGCCTGTCCAAATCACAAAACCGTCCCAACTTTCCCCCCTAACGACCCTTTTTGCCTCTGGCGTTATCTTGATTACCATGCACCACTGGACTGTCCTTTTAAGCTGTCGAATATTTTAAATAAAGGTGTAATCACCTTTTTGACAGCAAATTCGGATCCAGCGATGCCAATTACCTATTAACATATGGATTGTGCTCTATTACACTAAAATTTTTAAAATCATTGTTTGCTTTCTGGCGGGAATAGACGGCGATAGGTACTCTTAAAATCGTGTAAAATTTTTAGTGTAATAGAGCACAATGTAATCTTATCACGCACATTTCTGGCTTGCCGTCGATACATTCGCGAAGTAATTCGGATTATAACAGCCAAGATAACAGAGGTGCGCAATTAACTTAATTATGATTACAGAAATGGCGATCTCAATGTTTCAAATATATCATTAGATAGACAAAGATGACTGTGCACTATCCAGGGTTCACGGGGGAGGGGGGGGGGATTTTTTGGCCTCCTGAAAGTGTCATAGAAAAATCACTTTGCGGTGTATAACGTCGGCAACTCGTCAAAAAATGACACTTTTTCGCCTTCTTTTTGCGATAAAAAATTAGAGACTGACGATAGGGAAACAACTCGCATGTATGTAACGTGGATTTAAACAAGCTTTCTAACGATACATACCATCATTTTTTTTTGATAATTTGCCTGGGAGTTGCTACGAGTCAAACACAGGGCTCTATTATTATATAGTTAAATAAACGGATAGTAGGCCATTGCCTGCTACGCCTAGTGGGATGGCTAACACCTAATTTAAATGAAAAAGGTAAGACATCATGAAGGGACGCATACATTCCAGGATATTTAAAACCTTGTGTTTGATGCCCAATGTATAACATGGTGATTGGAAAAATTCAGTCGTACCTACCTGACGGGGTTCCTTACTTTTTGTTTAGCAGCCTGAGTATATTAACATGCATTGTGCAGATATATTTTATTCACCGGAAGTGTGGAAGTGGCCATAATGTCAATGTGAGGAATGTGGGTGATTTTATTTAAGAACAGTGGTACAAAAATTGTGCACTGACACTTACAGAGTTTTATTGAGTGAAAGAATATGCACTGAATATCTGAAGTAAATAATACTATGGAATTGAATCACTCATAACTTGATGATCTCCTTTTCCATTTCTTGTACATGCTGTCCTGAAGAATCGTACATCAGTTTCCTTTTCACAGACAATCATGCGGAACTGGAAACAGAACCAGCGGACTATAGACACAGCAGTGACAGTCAATCCCCTACGGCCCCTGTGGCCAGTTCCGATGGAAGAGATAGATCCAGTGGGTATATGTGGGCCTGGTTAACCAGTGACCAAACCTGCTGCATGGACAGCCTGCTTCAAACACTGTTCGTGAATCCGGAATTTCTCATGACCATCATGCTGAGTTGGGAGTTTGAGGGAAAGGAAGAAGAGAACTGCAGTTCCATTCCAGCTACAGCAGCTTTTTATTTAGCTGCAGATAGTATTGAAAACCAGTATAGACAAAACAGAATGGAACTAATTTTAATGGCAATGAAACTTCATTAACTTTCTTGTTGTGGTAAGTCAACACGGTGGCTTTTTCTCCCATGACCCCAAAGACCTCTCTTGCATGGGAGACCCTGCCAGTAGACGAAGATACCATTGGCATAGCTCTTCGGGTTCACGAGAGAAAGACAAGCCCTTCCCACGACAAACAACAGAGGTTGAAAACTTAACACCAATACTAATCTTTCTAAATGCCTATAGGTATAAGAGTGTGTACGCCACTGCAGCCAATCCAAGACTGTGTGCACCCTGTCGAGCGTGCCCAAGCAATATGATCGCATTGTTCTTCCACTGGCCAAGGGTATATAGAACCGCGGAAATGTATGGGAGTATGCTTTGTACAGTCCAAATTGCATGGCAAAGACAAATGTCACGGAATGGTGCCGGCGATTCCGAGATGGCAGACAATCCAGGCCAACCTCCTCCGACCAAGCCAGGCTTGGCCTGCAATCATACCTGATATCATTACACGTACGTGGACAATTGTGGGTGAAGATGTCTCACTTGGATGCAATGGTCAGCCTTAGTTAGGGTACAGTGTTCACATTTTCCATAACCACCTGGAGTATACCGCAAGATATAATCAGATATTGAAGAACAGTGCGCTGGTACCGCTCCAGCACGCTCGACAGGATGCACGCAGCCTTGGATTGTCTGCCGTGGCTTGCGCAGTATGCGCTCGCAGACTCTTACCGATATATAGAAGGTATTAGTGCTGCTATCTTGCTATGGTAGAAGTTTCAAATCTCTGCGTTCAGCAGTATCCTCTCCAGACACCATGAACACATTTCATTTGATTTGCCCTAATGCAGCAATGATGGTGTCCCACAGGTAGTGCATCGTCGTGCATTGCTGGTAGTAATGTGGGGCGCTCTGCAGGGATCAAATAGAGAGAAGGACTATACCTGTGTACAGTTTGAACTGTCTCTCTCTTTTCCTTCAACCCAAAGGCACGAACTTTATGAACGGCGCTTGCAGTTAATGGTGGTCTTATATTTGGAATTTGTGGACTGTATAATGTAAATTAATTAAACACTCATTGAGCAACACCAGATTGTGGTAACACTTTGCTAGTGTAGTTGTGGCAAGGTTGTTAAGACTAATGAAAATTATTTGTATCAGTCCCAGCAGCATGCACTAGATCCCTCCGGTCCAGGCATGCCCAGCATTGCAAATGGTCTCCTTCTGCCACCCCAGCCCTTGGCACTGGCAGCATCAATTGCAGATGAGGCTATCAAGTTTGGGGGGAGTGAAGAGGAGATGACAGGAACTGTAATTACCCCAGGTCAGTGAGATGGTAGCAAAAGGTCAATTGTTTGGTTTAGTGCGTACAAATAGGTGTCAAGTTTGTCATATCTTTGGTTAGTATTGATGTCCTTTGACACTTTTTACAACCCTAGCAACTCCCTTTAACACCGACCACATATGCCCAATATTTTGCTACAAAAGAACTGAAAGGACATGAAAAATACTGGTCATTCAACCTCCCTCTTGGTCCCTTATTGTGTACCTGGATCCGCTTACGAAGTACGATACTTTTGGTTTAATGACGTTAAAATTCAATTTGAAGGACAAAACTGTGATTGGTGTAATCTAAGTGTTGAATTTGATTGATTCCATTTGTTGTTTGACTGTCCGTATTTTGAATTTTTGATCACGGCAGACTACCCGCTGCCTAGTGCCTACACCAGAATTGCACCTTGAAATAGATGGCGTATACCCGTATTCGAGGGGTGTCATATATCATCCACCTGCACGAAACACACCAACTCTTGCGTTACCCACCAGGTCCAACAGTCAGTGGTTTAATTGCCATGAGTCGCTATAATATTTTCGACAGCGTGTTTTTCAATTCATAACTGCAAAAATTAAATATGGTTTGAATTTAGCCCTCAGCCAATCAGATCCTCCTCCAGTCCTCCTGCTCCTCCTCCTCCTTTCCACCCCACCTTCGAAGGCCCTCCTTCTTGGGGGGGCCGCTCTTTGTTCCCGATTTCCAGTTCTCAATCGGGCCGAGACATCCAGCTGAGTAGGTGTAAGTACCTCTATATTTCATCTTGCGGAGAAAAACAACTGCCTCATCATTTGGCCACAGTTTATCGAGCAGCTATTGCCGTGTTGGGGGGGGGGGGGNGGGGGGGGGGGACTTTGTTGCAGCAGGTGGCAGGGGGAAAAAATTGAGATTATGTGCACCGACTGCAGAAGCGCCCTTTTGAGGCCGTATTGTTTAGTGTTGTCAATCTGGCCTAATCAGCGGACGTACTAACGTGACACGTAAATACGGTAGCAGCGGTATTGTGCTATACCGTTTACTTCTACATGTTTAAGATTATATACGGTAGGAAAGTGCGCGTTTCAGGACCTTGCAAGTCCGGGTCGATTAGCCTAAGGTACATTAATTCGAGGGATAATAAAGGAATAGCCAACATGTCACCTTTTCCATTGTGTTGCAATTGTCAGGGTTTAGTTATCGCTCTAATATCGCCCCCCGAAGGAGTTATTTTCTTTAAAGTAGCTTTGCCGGATTTCTCTCACTTTTCTGATTTGGGAACCCCGCCTTTCTCGTGGGATTTTATATGGGGTTTTTCACACTCTCATCGTATAGCTAGTAATTGGCGGTATAGTCAGATCTCGGGTGCCGTCTTTTCTTTTGTGTTCATCTTGTGCTGCGATTCAGAAGCGCGCCGTGGAAGGGGTGCCAACCTGCGACTATAAGAGTCGAGTTGTTCTTGGGCCTGTACCAATCCATGGGCGTACTAGCGAAATGTAAAAATTTTTGCGGCTGCTATACCTACTGTAAAATAACTAATCCCCCCTCAAAAAAACTCACTCGTAAAAAACGCGCCAAGTCGCATTTTTTTTTTTTGTAATTTTTGTGGGGTGACTTCGGCATGAGGAGGAATAAGTATAACATCGGGGTTGCAGGGGGAAGGTCTTTACCAACACTACAGGACTGGGGATCTTCAACGGGCTGTTCCTGATGAGTAATGCAATGTTCTTTACATCAGGGCAGCAAAGAATCAGCAGAAACGGACTGTCATTGACTTAAATATGTTAACCAGGTTCTGTCCACCTTGTGGCGGCGTAGATGTGGGTGTTGAGTGATGTGGGCATGGCAAAGCCACAATAACGTTCGTTGGCCTGCGCCGCCACAAGACGGACAGTAAATGTCCAAAACTCAATAAGCATGTAGCTCCGCTTACGCTAACTAAAATTAACTAAAATTATCATACATGGACAATGTACCAAGCCTGGCAGGGCCACAAGATGGACAGTACTGGTGCGGTCACTCCAACGAGTCACAGATAACACCAACACAATCAGAGGGGGGCTTGCCTTGAGTAATTAAAAAAAGCTTAGGATTCATTTTACGGCAACACTTGTCGGAGGGCAAGAGGCCTCTAGCAGTGGCCCAGGAGACACCATCCTCCTTCCTTACTTCCAGGAAGGCTTGCTCAATTCCAGATATGCACCGATGCAATGCCTCTGCCATGAATGCCGCTGAATGATGTTAAATTAAACTCCTGCACTCTCGTTCTATGTCCAACGAACCAAGAACAACAGTTTATTTACATCATTCAGCATCCCTCACAGCACGCTGCCATGGCAACTCTCACTCTTCCACAGAGAATCACTATTCACTCAACAATGGGAGTGAACAGTCTCAACAAAGGAATACTTGTTTACTTTCATTTATTGATTGTTATTACTTTCAATTTCAAAATTCAATTTCTCTTGAACCAAGCATTTCCACACTGTAGGATTATAGTGTCATTCGACTCAGCTCATCGAGTAGATTCAGAAAATATATATAAACCTGCAAGACTTTTGCGGCCCTAAACTGCACCGAAGCCTAGTTTTCTATGTGCCAGGTTGAGAAAATGAAGTTGCACGCAAGTTAAAGTAACAACAAGTAGTTAATTGTGACTAAAAGAAACAGTAGGGTAAATCAACACTAGTAGGCCTACAAGATTATGGGGTTTAACCAAGTATATAGTTACGAGTCACAATTATCACAGTAAAATAAGTACGGGGTGTAACCAAGTGCTTACATGTAGGATCGTACTGTGGCGTCATCTGGAGAAAGAGTGTGGCCGTTACGGAGTCTATTCGATGATGTGCCCTGGGATCCTCTGCCACTTGGGGCAAGCAAATGTGACTGTTTATATGGAATTCACACTCGAAAAACTACTGCCCTGAGGCCACTGACGATGCACATTAGTTTTCATTGCCATAATATGGATTGCATCAGATTAGCCTTTTATCATCCACATCATGACAAAAGTGCTTCTCTGCTGATGCAGAGGAGTTGAAGGGTGAGGCCACCCTGTGCGTGACGTACGAGAAACAAGGTTAAATTATGTAATGTTGTAAGGGGAAGATTATGCAAGAGTAACGGAAGATGTTGCAATAATTACTGCTTACCCAGCGGTGTGACAGGACCAGGTCCTATGCAGCACCATTTTGGACATGGTCCGAAATAAACATGCAAAGAAACACGAAGGGCAACCTGTATTAACTTTTGAGGAGGAAAAGAAACTCAGTGTATAGGGTTACTCCAGTGTGCTGAGTAGTGAGTAGGCATCAAGAAACAGTTCCAGGTCAAATACATGCTCAAATAAATGTCGCTGAAAGAAACATTTGAAATATGTTCCTTTCACCAACATTCATGTCTTGTGGTGCAGTCCCAGGTTATTGTTGCAAATTGATGAAGTTCAGAGACCTTCGCAGAGGGTGTAACATTTTTAGTGACATCAATGATGCTCATTTGGAATTAACATACTAGTACAGGTGTTCATATCTGTTGTATAAAATGTGCCCCTTGTGGGATACAGTAGGTACCGTACCAACACCCTTTATGTGGAGGTCCTACTGTCTAAGTTAATTCATTCAGGGGTGACATGGTGGCCGAGTGGTTAGCGCCGCAGCCTTCCACCTCTAAGGTCCCGAGTTCGATCCCCGGATCGGACAGAGGATACTTATGTGGTTAGAGTGTCGATGGGTTCTCTCCGTGTTCGCGTGGGTGTTCTCGGGGTTCTCCCGTTTCCTCCCACTATCAAAATCCATCACAGCGCAGGCAATGATTAAAGTCGGTCAATTAAAAGATGATCCCCAAAAAAGCCCAAGGAGGCTTATCATGGGGTATCCATTATTATTATTATAGTTAATTCGTTCAGAATTTTCCATCAATATGTCTTCATGGGACAGCAGAAAAGTTGCCAATAAGTGTCAGAAGTCACCCCTTTATATACAGTATGGTAATTAATTCCGAAATGATCTACTAAATCATAAGAGTATTTGTAAAAGCGTTTTTATGCGAGGGTTGTTTCATAAGTCATGGCGCTTATTTTTAAATTCTAAAACAGTAACACATACAGAGATGACCATTGCTGAGTTTTGAAGCTCCGACAATTACAATTTGATCTGATATACAGGGTGAAGGGAAACTCATGCCCAATCACCAGGTAGGCTTATAGCACTCGTAAAACTAATTATAGCAACGAATATTCGCTTTCTGAATGCACTAGTGAATGCAAAGAATCCGCATTTTTTATTGCCAACTAGAGACTGCATTGATTGGTTTTTTCTGTCTGACTTATGACATGTAATGTATTGTATATTTTTCCAATATTATGTTGACAGTCCAAGGAGTTGAGAAGGATGTCATCATCATCATCATTTATTTCACCTCCCTGTCTCCACATACAGGGTGGGACCTCTCAGTACATTACAGTAAACACATAAACTCCTTTGGGCGCCATGGTTCATCACATTGTTTTATATCCTTAGTCTAATTAACAATTATGGATCCAATCAGCAATATATGAAAAAAAACAACAAAAAAACAGCCTGAAGCTGAACATCTGAAGGGTTCGACACTGCTCTAAACATGTTTTCTCTGTTAAATTCAGGAAAAGGATGTCAACGCCCGAGGAACCCAGGAGTGCGCTGCACCATTTTCTGAAAGAGTGCAGAGCGATAGGCCGGCGGATCGAGCCCAGGGTAGTGGTCGACGAAGAGCTTTTTGTGGCGCAATACACTGCGATTTGGGAGGTAATTAATCAAGGATTATTTGGTCTTTCTGTGTGTCACAGTATTGATTTTGCAACTGTGCACATGTACGTGCCCTTGAATATTGCAACAAGCAACAAAAAATTATAATTTCAATCATGCTTTAACAATTGATAATCAAAACAAGTATAACATGAGCATCGCTGATTCATTGGTTGTTGTAAAATGCTAGTGCACAAATTGAATTTTCTTATTGAAATTTAGACAGCAATATTACAGGGTGGTGAGTCTCCTCCTGCAAAATATGCAGTTGGGGGATATACGTAGTAGAACTCAGAACATGATGATCGTCAGGAAAAGTTGAAGAGATGTAAATTGCAAGAGTGCAAGGGTTAGGTCAGACCACAGTAGGAGCAGTGCTGGATTTACCACCCCGGCCGCCCCTAGGCAGTTGAGATCCGCCGCTGCTCCCCACTCCCTGCCCCCCATTCCGCTTAAAAATTAAATTTTTTAATCCAGTTCTCTCCTTCATTTCATTTTATTTTATATAAAAATTTATAATTCGACTTAGGCCCTTAGGCTTTTCTGCCACGTGGTAAATCCGGCGAAAATTTTGCATTTTCGCCTTTATTACCTACCATTGTAGCCTATTTGAAAAATATTTATTGCAACTTGCAGCCGCCCCTAGGCAATTTCATACTCTGCCCAATGGTAAATCCAGAGCTGCTTCCAGTCGAGTAATTTTTTTATTTTTATTTTTTCGTTTACTTATTTTTGCATGCCTTAATTTGCTGACCCTTGAAGGCTGCCGCCCTAGGCAACCGCCTAGGTTGCCTTGCCGCCAATCCAGTGCTGAGTAGGAGGGTGGCAGATAAGAAAGACCATTAGGAATATGATTTTTCTTTGCCCTCTCTTTCTATGGCCTGCCCATATCCTTGCACTGTTGCAATTTACAGCTCTTCAACTTTTGCTGAAATTTTCTTCATCACCGGTGCAGGGAAGAAAGGATATGAGGTAGGGATGGGGGTTTCTGGGGAGGAGACAAGGCTGCAGGTGCGATGTCATTATACCTGGGTCATGTGAAGTCTCCCTGGAGGTTAGGTTGCCAGACACCTCCTAGGCGCGGGTCAGTGACCCTCCCGACGCAGGTGAAAAGGAGCTCACGGGTGGGGATCGAACCCGGGACCTTCGCTCAGCAAGCCGCGTCATTACCGACTCGGCCACTGCGCCTCCCCCTGATCTATGTCAGTTTTGACTGAGAACAGCACATACAGGGATTGGTTAATGTCAAATTTTGTGACAGAAGCAGTGGCCTCATGTGTTAAGGCTAAAGGAATAACTGGCTGGTTGTATCATTTGGTGGTAGATGAGCTGTCTAATCAAAATGCGTGGATGTGGAAAACATTTTGGCCATCACACTGCATCACACTGCATTTTGCATNCACCAGCACCACCTCCACAACCCCCCGACAGAACCACTACCTGATATCATGAGTGTTCAATGTAAGGGGATGAGGGTGGTTGATTACACTTGCAACAAAAATAACATTTTTTCTGTCCATGGAAATTCATCGCTAGTTCCATGTTCCTTAGGTCACTCGTAATGCATAATGACCATTAATTTTGTCTGCAATTTGTTTTTGGCCTCGTGACAGTCAAAAAACAAAAATCCTCAATAAAGGGTTTATTCCCAATCAAGTGGGCCTAAATGTTACTAGATCATCTCGGATTTCGGTTTAAAAATTCACACCTATGCTATGCCATAACACTGCATATCAAGTTTCAGCCAAATTGCGAAATACCATGGGGAGGGAAAAAATCGCGGAAGTTTGGAAATGGGGCCTTTTTTGGATAAATTTTTTCAGTTAGTCGTTAGTGGAAGTGGTTGCCAGTGGGTAGCCAGCAATGACATGCATGCATGTCATTGCTGGCTACCCTATTTTTGGGACAATGCCGTGAAGTTACGTATGTATGTATGATTGGGTTTCAACCACTTCCACTAATGATTAACTGAAAAAAATTATATAAAAAAAATATCAAAAAAGGCACCATTTCCAAACTTCATTGATTTTTTCCCTCCCTATGGTATTTCGCAATTTGGCTGAAACTTGATATGCAGTGTTCAGAGATGACAAGGGGTGTTGTACACTATGGTGTACAACACCTTGTCATCTCTTTTGACCGAATATGACAATCCTAAGGTGACTGGTCAGGTACACCCAATCACCCAATCCACCTAATCATGCATCAAATAAAAGAGAACCGCGGGGAGAATGCGCCTATGGAATTAGGTTTCCTATAAAATGTAATCAGAAAAACCTGCGTAGCATTATATTGGTCACATGCTCTGTCACGTCCAAGTATTTAGATCCCAACAATTAGGAATTAGTGATGTATTTGAGCAAGAGCAGCCATATTTGGTGACAGGAGTTGTATGGGTTACAACTCCTGTCATATGTGGCTGCTCTTGCGCAAATATGAATTCTAAGGTTTCGAAAACCTTTGTTTTCATACTTGATTCATATGAGGCATGTCACAAGTGGGCAGTGTTATATAAGCGATAATGGGTCAAGTCTCAACCCACAAAATATGTCAAAGTTGAGTTAAGTCCAGGAACATACACACAAAGGATAGTACTTCATTCCGTTAAAATCAAGGTGGCGAAATCTGCATACTTCTGCCACAAATGACTGAAAGGGTAGAGAAAGGGCCCTCGAGAAGGGGAAGGCTGCGACTGACTTCTTCTGTGGCCTAGTGGTCTCTGGCTACCTCAAGGTCACCTAGTTGTTTGCCCTTCAAATTACATCCGAAGTATACGTGGTGGTGTCCCCCGAAAAGAGCGCAGCTCTATAAGGGGTAAATAAATAAATAAATAAATAAATAAATAAATAAGTAAAATAAAGCCTAGTTGGCTGGTTCCATTTCAATTCAGACAGAGGGTGTCCAGTCATGGTCTTCGATTTTGTTGAAAAAAAATATATGTGAAACCCACATCCAATTGAACTTCTATAATTATGGAGTAATCAGTTTTACGAGATTAAATTTAGTTATCGAGAAATTAATATTTCTTTTAAGGGGTACCAAAATCACAATCACAGGAAGATGCACTTCTTCCATCGCTTTCAATGAGTATATTTCGGGAACTGTTCTGAAAACCAATATGAAATTTTGAACTCATGCTTTTGGATGCTGAACGTGTGTCCGCAAGGAAGGAGAGTTAGGTCACAGGGTAGGTTGGTACAGTGTGACCCTATCAGGTCACCTCAATTCGCATCCTCAGATTTTATTACTGCCGGTGGTTGGTTTCCAAATAGCCATCGTAATCCATCCCCCAGCCCCCCGCAAGTCCCTATCTGGCCATATGGGGAAGGCCGTGTGCTTAACGAGTCCCCTATCCCTGGATGTAGAGCCCTGAACCAAAACGCATTCAGGCAGACGCCTTCTGAACCGTACTGGACTTACCTACAGCGTCAAATCCCATTCAGCTCCAGTTTGCAGATTCACAGCAACAGTTACCCGAATGCGATTTGGTGCAGGGCTCCACATCCGGGTATGCGGGACTCCACATCCGGGGATAGGGGACTTGCTAAGCGCACCTGAAAAGAGAGGGAGATGCAGGGGCATACAAGGAAACTTCCAGACTGTGGCCTTGGGTAGACACTGTATATATTATCTGATCATTGGTGATGAGTTCCTTTGTGCTTCTGATGTTCTTTATACCAGGGGTCGCAGTATTCGAATCAAATGGTCTAATTTGCACTCCAAAGTGAGCCATGGAGTGCCAAGGCTAAATCCAGTAATTAAAAATTAAGCACTGCAAGCAAGCAATTTGCACTCCAGATGTAAGTCTAGAGAGTTTTGCATATGGACAAAAAGTTTTAAGATTTGACCCTGTTCTGCAAAGCAAAGGTTTGGCTTTTTATATGATGGTGGATGTCTTCTCTATTTTCTTTATAGCTGTATTCCCATAGCTCTCAATCATTTTAATACCATAATTATATGACTTCCTCAGACTCTGACAGATGTCCAGCGAAGGCCCTACTATGAGCTCGCAGAGAAGGACAAGAAGCGCTATGAGGACGAGATGAAGGAGTACGAGAAGGGGAAGGGGAAGGGGAAAAGGAAGGGGAAGGGGAAGGGGAAGGGGAAGGGGAAGGGGAAGGAGCCCGAAACTCCTCGACTTACCCCAGGAATGCCGTATGTTGTGTTTTTCCAAGAACACCAGGAAAATATGAGAAGGGAAAACCCAGACTTGACGGGGGCAGGTGTGGACAAGGCGCTCAAGGACTGGTGGGACTCCACGCCAGATGTGCGCACCTTTTACGAAAGGCTGAGCAGGGCCCAGCAGGTCTTTTACGAGATGGTAAGTGACCCTAATTGGAAATAGGATGCCATTTTTAAAGGAACTTGTTTTCACTAGATTCTTCTGATCTCAATGAGTCTTAATAGCCTTCAATACTGACAACGGACCTTTCCTGGGTGATAATACCAAGTAATGAATATAAATGATGGATTCTACTTTCTTCTACTGATGTTTGATAGTACTATTGACTCCTGATATAAACAGCCTCATCTTTAACAGATGCGAGTGCAGAAACAGAACTATTTGCAAATCTGTCTCTTTGGGTGGATTGCAGAGACGTGGCCTGTTTAAACAGCGATCTAATTGAGCCGTGGTTTAAACCTCTCTCCATGCTAATCGTGGGCTAAACCCCGTCTTTCCAAGCGTAACCCTGGTTTAAACCCGGATCTAACTGAGCGGCGGTTTAAACTCTGTCTTTGCAATCCACCCTCTGAAAGCTGACTACTGGCCTCACTGAACTCTTTGTGCTTTCGTAATGCTGTGGAACACGTCTTCATCATACGCCTCTTTTAGCATGCCGTTAACTGTCTCTCTCTGTTTTCTGAAGAAGGAAGCACAGCTTCAACGGTGAATATTGTTCCTCTCAGCTGACCTCCATCTTGATGCTGTAAGAGTGGAGTGGAACATTAACTTATAAGGGAATGACCAAACCCGTCCCCCTCTGATTTGGCTGAAATTCGTTTGAGGGGTCAATCCTGTGCCATAAACACAGTGGTGGAAGTCCTCTAAATTTTGTTGTTCGGTCATTTCCAAGATATGTGCGACAGAAACATCCAAATTTTGGCCAAATTTTGGTGTAGGGGCCTTGCACTAGTCCCTTTCCTGCCCCTGCCCACCCCCTGTACCCAAAAAAGGCCAAAATTCAGATGTTTCACTGGATTTCTAGGCCTGTGTCAGAGAATGATACAAGCATAGCGAGAGTTTTCCTAGTAATATATTAAAATTATTGTCACCAAACAACATGTGACACAAAATTGGCCTCCAGCAATACACCATTGTCATTTACTCTAAATTGAAATAATCGAATGTGTCATACGTAGTGCCCTCTGACGCCTTTTCTTATTGGAAAAATTTGAAAGCTCTCAACTCTCAAGGACCTAGATTATCATCATTTTACAGATGACATACATGTGTGATGTGTAGGCCTATTTAAAAAGTGGTTATCAGTTTTCAACTTGCTTTCATTATTTTGAACAATTACATGCGAGTCTCATGGGGCTACCCACAGACTGTAAGGGCTCAATGATTTTGCGATGCCCAATATGACCATTGCAACTTAAGAGCATTAAGAACACCAAACTTAGGAATACTTACTATTAGTTAAATTACTAGTAGTTAATTAAAAACCTCTGAGCAGCTCATTTTTGCGGTATGTAGGACCATTTCCCGATTATCCAGCGGCACCCGTGCAGCCATTTTCATCCTATATCCTCCTCCTCCTCCTCCTCCTCCTATATCCTCGTATAAGGGCTTTATATAATATACTGGACAACTTGTAAGGATTCTGGAAGTACATATGATGTTTGGAAGCATGAGCAGGCCCTCTAGGAACCACTTTTTGGTGGTCGTTGCACCCTCTGCTGGACAACTGCTCATAGTAAACAACAGTCAACAATGTCCTGGAAATGCCATCGGTGAAGCGTTTTTTTCATGGATTTGGGTGCTTCCACACCTGCACTACTCCCCTGGACTGGCCCTGAGTGACTTTCAACTGATTGGAACTTCGGATCCATGAAAAAACTCCTCCGGCGAAGCCATTGCTAGGACATTGTTGTACAGGAAGCAGTTGTGCCACACCTTCAAAACTTGCATCCTGGAGGGACAGGAGAGGGTGACATTCCTATGATACCAGTGCATTCGGCTCCGGAGAGTTCTAACAATAAGGTGTGCCTGTCGGCCGACCTGCAAGAGCCCTGCATTTGTGGCACAAAAATAACGTGTAAAGACTTTCCCAATGCTTCGGCGGAGGGGTTTTTTCATGGATCCGAAGTTCCAGACAGTTGAAAGTCACTCGGAGCCAGTCCATACATTACTCATACATTATGCCTAGCATAAAAATTGACAAAACTACGAAAGTGAGGGTTGAGACAGTACATGCACGTGACATGTCACATAATTCCATTGTCTGTTAAAGAAAGATATGAAATAATTTTAATACGGAAAAAATTGACTATGTATGTATGTGTACGTGGTGCATGTGCATGTACAAGTCATGTCAGCATGTGTGCAGGTGTCTATGTATGTATGTACTTACACTGTATAATTACCTCCTGATATGCAGGTCAGTCCAGAAGATTTTCTGAGGTACTGCATCGAAGGACAAGTCTCGAAGATCCGAGAAGTGGCAGCCAAAACTGGGGGGCGGTTGGCCTGGCTGACCGAAATGAGAGACTATGGGGGAAACAATGGCCTCCATGTGGCTGCCAGGGCCGGGAGGACAGAAGCAGTCCTGTACCTTCTGGGCCTGGGGTGGCCACTAAATGAAGTTAACTTCCACGGTGCCACGCCTATGGACGTGACAGACAGAAAGCGCCACGCTGTGACGTTCCAGCTCCTGCTGGACAGAGGGGGAAGGTGCCAGCAGAAGGGGCACAAAATGTCGAAGGTGAGGGCAGCAAACCCAGGCTGGACCATTTCAGAAGTTAACAGAGCTGGGGAACGGATGGAAGGAATCTTCAGCACAAACAATTGGAAATATAGTGCCATTTTTAAAGGAACTTGTTTTCACTAGATTCTTCTGATCTCAATGAGTTTTAATAGCCTTCAGTACTGACAAGGGACTTTTCCTGGGTGATAATACCAAGTAATGAATATAAATGATGGATTCTACTTAATCTTCTATTGATGTTTGACAGTACCATTGACTCCTGATATAACAACCGGGTCTTTAACATACACGAGGTTATGACAAACTTGAAAGGCTGTTCCTGCATATTTCCGTAAAGCCCTGCATATTTTTACTCTGGATGTAGACTACTCATTTTCACCTCATCAAGGCTATAACAGACTATTTCTTGGCTACTTGATGGGAAAATGTGCTTCCTTTGATTACCTGGTATCACCTCGCCATGCTTAGGAAGACACTGTAAACTGGAGTTGGGGAGATTTTCCCATCTGTCACTTTTTTAAGCATTGTACTCCGCAAGTTTTGCCCGTTTATATCCCGTTTCCCGTTATGCAGGGTGTTTATTGTAACTCTGCAAAGACTTTCAGGGGTGATAGAGGGGACTAAGACAAGTAAGGTGAAGTGGGGTAAGTGCATACAGGGGGTAAGTGCATAAACTGGCCGCCATATTGGAATGAAAATGACTGACATGCTCACTTCTTGTGGGGATGTGATGTGCAGCTACACAAAAGAGTGTCTGACGTGTTTTGGTGTCGTCAGCCATTTTCATCCCAATATGGCGGCCCCGTGTATGCACTTACCCCATGTATGCACTTACCCCACTTCACCTTATTTTTGACATAGGAACCTGTGTCCGGAAACGCCATCTAGAGGGGGTTCATAGACAAGGAACGGTGCGCTCAGACGCTTCATGTGGGAGGCGCTAGGCGAGAGGACTGTTTTGTTGATAGATGGCGCTCAGATAGTGAACACCAAAGAGTTCTGCTATATTATATATATGCGTCTGAGCAAGGACCTCATTTTGTTTGTCCCTGCGATGCGTGGTTGCATAACTACACGGTGCGAAAGATGGGGATTTTTGCGATTTTTGGGTCCGTCCGCCATCACTTGGAGGGCCATAACTTCGGAGGATTTTAACATAT
The DNA here is from genome assembly GCA_000934665.2 of Catajapyx aquilonaris. NCBI lineage: Eukaryota > Metazoa > Arthropoda > Diplura > Dicellurata > Japygidae > Catajapyx > Catajapyx aquilonaris. The sequence goes on along the minus strand of JYFJ02004998.1, from coordinate 11,170 downwards.
CCGAAATATGATTACTGGAATGGGAAGCTATTTTAGCACTCTTTCATATGATAGGAATCCTGTTTGTGAAAATTCAAAATTTCGAATTAAAGATGGCGCCCAAAAGTTTCATTTTCATTTTTCTCAGAAATTGACCGGTTTTAATTTTTTTTTATTGCGCTTAAAATGAAGTCTGCAATGTTTTCTTGGCATTTCCGCAAAATCTGGAGAGGCGAATTGCAATTTTAATTCACTAGACACATTTTTATAGGGCCCAGCGCGGTCGTCCGCCCTGTAATTATTTTGGTTCCAGTGCACAGTGTATAGCGGTTGATTGGCGATTTGTGCAATACTGTTAGAGTGACCGGTGTGGCATTCGAGTTTTAGTTTAGGACAGGGATATTCAACTGGCGGACCGCGGTCCGGATCCGGACCACGACGCAATTTTGTCCCGACCGCGACAATATGGCCGCTAAAAAATCCGCCGGGCCGAATGTAGCAGCTTATTTAACGGCTATTAATAGCAGTTATTTCGACTCGCAATAGCTGTTAACGGCATATTACCAGGAATCTTGCCGATCAACCGGTACTTCGCTTGTTACAGGTTGAAGTGGGAGGGATTCCTTGAACGGAAAACCTACAGAACTATCGAAAATCTTATCGAACTGCGTGAAAAGGTCGAAATAGGCACAAATAGGCGCTAATAGGCCATTTAGGTCCCAACACCCGAAATAGGCATTTTTAGGTTCTATAAAACTGCGATTTTTGAGGTCCTTGTGTTATGAAACGGATAGATATTATGGTTCCGGTGTTCTGCCTACAAAAGAAAAAGTAGGTAAAAACCTAGAAATCCGTTCTCTACTTATGTGGATTGAGTTTCGATGGGTTCTCTCCATGTTCGTGTGGGTTTTCTCTGGGTTCTCCCATTTCCTCCCACAATCAAAATCCATGATAGTGCAGGCAATGATTAAAGACATGTATTTAAAAGATTATCCCCTAAGAAGCCCAAGGAGGCCTATCACGTGGTATCCATTATTATTATTATTATTATTATTATTATTATTATTATTATTAATATTAATAATAACAATAATAATAATAATAATAATAATAATAATAATAATAATAATAATAATATTTTCCCATTACTTATTATTGATGGCTTTGTATGGTTAGGAGTGTTTTCATCTGCACAATTTATCCCAGGGCAGGGGCCTCCAAATAATTCAAAAATGTTAAGGGCTAATAGTGGGCTTTGGGAAGAATCCCAGTGGCTTTTATTCATCCTAATGGAATTTTAATTGTGTTTTTAGGATGCCGCAGGATCTGCTTCCCCTTCTGCTGGCCCCAGTGGCGTGAGTATCTCATTGACTTTCGCCATATAAACGGCTTTGTGAAGAGTGTGTCTGCGTATGATATACAGTACATGGGGTGTTAGGGAAGGTGAGCACCTGCTCTCACAAGGGCACGGTACTTGCTGTAAGTTGAGAACCGTATGAAACTTGGCGTAGGGAAACCATCCATATGCTTGATTCAAAAAGTGAAGTCTGTTGTGGTTGACATACTGGAGTTTACGAGATAATGGCTTCTTAAGTTACCTGTTGCAGCTGACATGGTGGTGGTGTTTTCCAGGATGAGTAGTTCTGGTATAGATCTAATACATATTTCTCGACGTATGTCTGTCTGTCTGTCTTTTGTGACCTATGCAAATCCCTACGGAGGCCTCCACATATGCCCCAGGGGTATCACTAGGGGTAGTTTTTTTTACCGGGAAGGTTCTTAGCGCATTGGAATTGACCTCCGAGGTCATCCTTGGCCACAGGAGGCGAAAAGAACTTTGGATGTTGGCGCCCTGTTCTAATAATCCGCATATTGGTATATAAACAAGTTGCCATGGAAATGGTCCTTCCTTCTCTCAAGGCCCAAGGGGTCACATCCACTTTGGTCACATCACCCTCTCCTCATGCCGCCACCTCCAGGCCTTCTTTTCATATATTCTTCGTCCGCCAAAAAAGCCCCGGTCCGTCTCCCCCTTCCGATGCACTCCTCCATCCGCCCGCCCCCTCCTGTTCCATGCTGGTTCCATGCCCCCACCCCCACCCTACCCTCTTCCCCGCAACCACCCCCCACCCCCTTCCCTAACAATCGACATTTCATTAATATTATGTACAAAAAAAAACAAAACGTGGCCACGGCAACAACGTTCGAGAGGTTGCTCAAAGTTGCTACCAGATCAGAGATCTGCTTATTCGACAATTGTAGACAATGGACAGGGTCATCAGAAAGGTGGAGTTTTTTTCCTTGGTGCACCAGGAGGAACTGGTAAAACATTTGTGACTAATCTGTTGTTGGTGAAAGTTCGTCAGGATCAACAAAAAATATTGCACTTGAGGTTGCCTCTTCTGGCATAGCATCTATACTCTTTTGCCGGGTGGGAGGACTGCTCATGCAGCTTTCAAACTTCCTCTAAATTTAGCTACACAGGAAAATGCAAGGTGCAACATCAGCAAGGGTACTGGGGTGGCACAACTTTTGAATCAGTGCAGGTTAATTGTTTGGGATGAGTGCACCATGTCCCACAAAGCAGCTTTTGAAGCTCTGGACAGGACACTGCAGGATATCCGGGAATGCAAAAATATTATGGGTGGAGTAACTTTGGTTTTGGCTGGGGACTTCAGACAGACATTTGCTGTTGTTCCACAAGGCACACGAGCCGATGAGATAAAACCTTGCCTAAAGTCTTCTTATCTCTGGACTCATGTTAGAAAATTCAATTTCTCTACGAACATGAGGTATTTCATAACATGAGTATTTCATAACCCGAGCAACGCCGGGTATCCTGCTAGTGAATATTAATAAATTTTCTCAACTTGTGGGAAAATTTGCTGCTTTAACCTTTTGCTATACTCTGGTAGGAAACTTTGTGGGCTTGTGGGGGACCATGTCATCTGTTATACTGAGAGGCGCTTTTTTATGCAGGATGTTCCAAGGTCATGGGTCCTTTTAGTTATTGGAAATTTCACTCAAAGCTGTTATTTTTTGTGTGTAGCTTGTTGTGCCCTGATCAGGTCCCATATTCTAGCAGATTAGTTTGGAAGTGAATTGAAATTTTTTTGACAAACAAATTTTCTGCTTACATAAGAGAGAGATTCGGCCAGGGTAATGATATCTCAATCTACAGGGTGGCATAGAGTCTGGACCCAATGGCAGTATTGTATTCTGATTACAGCTATGCCTCTGACAAAAGATGACAGAGTGATGTTAATTCTTCAATAAGGGGGAGATGGATTGGCTCAGATATAATTGGTGTCCGAGTTGAATGGGAGTCTTCTGCAGAGGTCAATAAGATGTAGAGCAGTTGGATAATTGCTAATTGGCTTATAATGGACCTCTACAAATATCTATTTTTTTTAAACTGGGCTGGCACTTCCATGTAAGTCCATCCCTCTCGTCCACAATGAAGGATTAACACCACTTGGTCATCCCTCGTCTGTGCCAGAGCTCACCTGTAACGCGTTAGAAGGCTGGAAACAAGATACAAAAAATTGTTTGGTGTAAAATTTTAACTACAAAGGAAAATTTACAAGGCATCCTACATGTGGGATGCTAGGAAATCCGCATACTCTTTGCTGAACTTTTGCTTTATTTTACTTCCAATGTCGCAATTCTCACATCAAATGGTACATGGTTGGTGGCACTGGTGGAAACTGGTGTGTTTCGATCGTAATTCATCCCCGTAATTCAAGTGTTTCAGCCAATAAGACTTTTCAAAGGAATTTCTCATTATTCACCTTAGAAAGTATGTCCCATGTCACACCATGTCATACCAAGCAGTACAGGGTGATCTGAAATACTTGTCCCATTGCTGTGGCTTTGGCGTAAGTTGCATAAGGATCCCTTCCAGGATTGATTTTGCAGTGCTCCGCAACATTTTTTACTGGAAGTTGTTCCTCATTATATTAGCTGAAAAAGTCAATCTTCAATTTTTAAGTACCTGTCCCCTGAGTAGTGAAAACTTGGGCTCAAATGTCGGGAATTTGTAATTTTTCTGAACTTCATATGGCTTCGGGAATTTTAATGTCAATTTTTCCGACAATAGTTGATTATGATGGCCCATCGTGGCCCATTTTTTGAGTTGTGTATTGTTCAAGAAAGATAATATTGCTAAAAATTTAACTGCACTCAAGCATGATTGCACAGTATAATATCCCATTTGCATTGTTGCCACATTGTGCAACTAGCATTTATTTTACTAAATTATATTTTTTGAGAACAATATGTGACTCGAAAAATTGGCCATCATCAACGATTATCTGAAAAATTAATATTAACATTCCAGAAGCATTTTAACCCAATTGCTACCAGCTAGGTCAAAAGTGCCTAGATTTTCATGTGCACTTACTCTGAAGATAAAGACAAGATATTTTACAAATAACAACAGCTACACAGGGTGATTTAAAATTAATGCACATATTTAAAAACCCTATAACTCGAAAACTTGTAGACATATCTAAATGATTTAACTTTTGAAATGCTAAGAACTGTCTAAACACTCTAAAGTTTTGGACTCGCCATATTTTGTTTCTATACGAGCTACATTCGTCGCCCAGCAAATGTAAATACTCGTACAATAGTAATCGGTGTCGTGCCAAACCCTCTAAGGCATGTGTGGCGTTACCATTGCAATCTTATCCCATAGGTGCTGGTGATGCCGGATCTTTTCACCATACATATATCTCCACAAAAAAGTTTAATGGTGTAACATCTGGGCTTTTGGAGGAGGTAGGGATGGAGAAACTTCTCATGGAAGCCTTCGCACACTGGGAGGCTGAACAAATGAGACTTTTCTAAGGCAGGTTGGATTCATGGATGAGGCGACTTTTTTATTTGAATCATCAAGAATAATGTGTGGGGTGTAATGATACGAGACATCCATCACCTACGGGATGGGATCGCAATGGTAACTCCTGATATGATTGAGCGGGATTGGCACTAGAAGTAAAACAGTATTTTTAAATCTGTCGAGCGGCAAATGAAGTGCATATGGAAACAAACTGAGGTGAGACCAAACCTTGAGACTTTTCATAGCATTTCAAAGCTGAAATAATTTAAATGTGTTTATAAGCTTTTGAGTTATAGGATTTTAAAATCTACGCAATTTTTTCTCGATCACCCGGTTTTTATCCATTCATGGAAAACACAATGAATGTGTTGTGAACAATTTTACTCATCCAGAAGTCCCTAAATTAATTTACAAAAAGACAGCCTTGAAAACTCGAGTTTCGAGTACTACTGGCCAACTGTTAGGCTCATTTAACTATGAAAATTAATATGCTAAAATATACAGAACGACTGGAATTGCTGTGAGACAGTGCACTTGAAGATATTTCGAGAGGAAAGGGGACTAATTGTGGTTGGAAAATGGAGATGCGGCCTGTTGGGGGGCCAAGAAGATTGTGACCCGTTATTCGTAGCCTTCAAGTTCACTGTTCAGTCCAGTTTTTCTATTCTTCCTCCTTGTAAAATGTTGGGGAAGAGGAATGGGATTGACATCGGCTCAACATATAGCTCGTGTCCAGGCAGATGGTCCAAAAGAGCAGGCAAAATTAATAGGCCAAAAACTTGGTATGTCAAATTGGCCTCAAATGGGTGGCTGGAAAGTTCCTGCAACAGGCACAGAATTTCGCAGAAAAAAGTGTACATGGTGTGTGTTAGGTGGACTGATTTTCCACCATATTGAATGTAAGGTGCTTATTTTTCTCTCCCCATTTTTTTAGCTTGTTAGTTTGGGAACCATGTGTTCTGTTATACTGAGAGGTGCTTTTTTATGCGGGATGTTCCAAGGTCATGGGTCCTTTTAGTTATTGGAAATTTCACTCAAAGCTGTTATTTGGTGCCTGTATAGCTTATTGTGCCCTGATCAGGTCCCCTATTCTAGCGGTTTAGTTTGGAAGTGAATCTGAATTTCTTGACAAAAAAAAATCCTGCTTACACAGCAACAACCACCAGCAGCAACCCGCAGCAGCTCCAGCAGCATCAGCCTCGGCAGCACCACCAGCAGCAGCATCATCAGCATCAGCAGCAGCAGCAGCAGCTACAACAACAACAACCTGCAGCAGCAGCAGCAGCAGCAGCAGCAGCAACAGCAGGTGATTACCTAGACCAGTAATAGCTGACGAAAAGTCAGAAGGAGGGGGGGTTCTACGAAATTTCATCCTAGACAAAACGTCCCCGGAAATTTCGTCCACAACACATTATGTCCCTGGAAAAAACTTCCCCATCGGGTTTGTCCCAAGGGAGAGAGAGAAAAATCATTTCACCTATTCAAGTCGACACTTTTTTCTGAAGCTGGCATGGTCATACAGATCATTTCTGATTCCAGTACCGATATTTCATCCTGTCCGCCACGGCGATGCACACTTGGTTGCGTTCTTATGTTGACTGATCTATAATATCCCATTTGCCGTGTTGCCACATTGCAACTAGCATTTATTTTACTAAATAATACTTTCTGTGAACACTATACAGTATATGCTACTGGAAAAATTGGCCATCATCAACTATTATCGGGAAAATTTTAACCCATTCGCTACCAGCTAGGTCAAAAGCACTTATATTTTCTGCAGATACTCTGAAGACAAGATATTTTACAAATAACAACAGCTATACAGGGTGATTGAAAATGAAATGACTGCCGACCAACTGTTAGGCTGATTTAATGATAAAATCCCTCCACCTCTCAGGTGAGGTTGACATGTTAAGGGTATTGCCAAAATGACACTTTTGGCACAAATAAAACTGCTTTGTAAAAGATTCATGAGCCTATGTCTGTGTATGATAATCAAGCAATCAAGATGGACATAATCCAACATGGCACCATGGCGGTATCTTAATCCTGTCTGTATAATTTCAGGATGCTGGGGACCAGCCGCAGCCCCCCCGCAGTAAGGGGAAGAAGCCTCTGAGGTGGTGGTTGCCGGAAGTAAGTACTTCTTCCGCACTAGCTGAAGAACATTGATAGTCTTTGAAAGAGAATTGTCATTGTGAAATGTGAGGCCTACAAGGTGATCTTGAGGGGCTAATAATCATATAGAGGTCACGTGGTAACACTGTCAAAAAATCAGTACAGCAGGTGTGTGAAGTTTGGAAAAGAAAGCCAAGTATTGTGGGGAACTGATTGGTCTTTGTCCTTGTGGCTTCATGTTTATCTGAATTGATGGAGAAGAAGATGATGTGCTTTGCATAATTTTTAGTCTGGTAAATGCTAGTAGTGTGATTGGCAAGTAAGAAAAGTGAAGCAATGGAAATATTGAATTGAGGGGTGTTTTCCCCCCCTTGCCATTAACATTGTGCTACTTTTGAAGACAATATTAATTGGTGGTTGTTTGACAATTAAGTAAAAATGTGAATGAAGTTCATGATTTGCATGGAACTTTCCAGTTCACCTAATACTAGCATCATATGATGTAGTTAGTTCCTAAAGGTTATTGCATCTTGGCATTGTACAATGCATCCCTCTGTGTCTGCATTTCTAGTTTCAAAGCTATGCAATGTTTCATGAAAAAACGGTAACATTAAATAGTCTTTAGATGCTGCAATTTCCAAAAATGGCCCAATTTCGTTGGTATCAACCCAACTGAATCCAGCCAATACTGGGCATAGGTTGCCCACCCCAGACACATAAGGCACATTTTCCTGAATTATTTTATATGGCTAAACTTTAGCCGCTAAATGCTGGTTTTTCTTCTGTAAAGACAGATGAGTCTGGAGAGAGAGGAGCCTGAGCCACAGGAGGTCCTCCCTGAGGATGAGTCAGATGATTCCTCAGGGGAGAGGGAGGACCCCCTGTGGCTTTGTGTAAGAGCCACACATGTGAACATGTCGGTACCAAAGGCTCTCAGATCTAGATTCCTTGACATCTTCTGCGCGCAACATTACCCTGGAGTGGAGGTTAAGTTTGATGACTGATGGTCTGGTGATGCAGATGAGTTATAATTTGAAACTTTGCGACATCATTGCCAGTCTGCCCTGGATTGATTCCTGGGGTGAGAGGAAAAGGGAAAAGAATATATTATGTTTAGGACCATGTCTTCTATTCTACTGACAGTTTCTATTGCAAGTCTAAAGGCATACGTATGCAATGATAATATCTTCCCATTGGGCGACTTGGTGGCGGAGTTGTTATCGCCGCAGCCTTCCACCTCTGAAGTCCCGAGTTCGATCCCCGGGTCGGACGGGGGATACTTATGTGGATTGAGTTTCGATGGGTTCTCTCCATGTTCGTGTGGGTTTTCTCTGGGTTCTCCCATTTCCTCCCACAATCAAAATCCATGATAGTGCAGGCAATGATTAAAGACATGTATTTAAAAGATTATCCCCTAAGAAGCCCAAGGAGGCCTATCATGGGATATCCATTATTATTATTATTATTATTATTATTATTATTATTATTATTATTATTATTATTATTATTATTATTATTAATATCTTCCCATTACTTATTATTGATGGCTCTGTATGGTTAGGAGGGTTTTCATCTGCACAATTTATCCCAGGGCAGGGGCCTCCAAATAATTCAAAAATATTAAGGGCTTTGGGAAGAATCCCAGTGGCTTTTATTCATCCTAATGGAATTTTAATTGTGTTTTTAGGATACCGGAGCCACCAGCATGCCACCAGCTTCCCCTTCTGCTGGCCGCAGTGGTGTGAGTATCACATTTACTTTCGCCATATAAACGGCTTTGTGAAGAGTCTGTCTGCGTATGATATACAGGGTGTAACGCCATCTAGAGGGGGTTCATAGACAAGGAACGGGTGTGCTCACACGCGTCAGGAGGGAGGCGCTAGGCAAGCGGACTGTTTTGGTGATAGAGGACGCGCAGTTGTTGCCAGGTTATGGCATATCGCGTCGTCGTAAGCAAACAACGACGTGATACGCCATAACATGGCAACAACAGAACTGTTGTTTACTCTCCATGCGTCTCCTAGGAGGCGTACTTTAGTTGCTAGATGGCTCTGTTGTTGCCAGGTTAAGGCGCATCTCACCTTTATTTACTATCCGAGCGCCATCTATCAACGTATCAGTCCGCTTGCCTAGCACCTCCCGCGTGGAGCATCTGAGCGCACCCGTTCCTCGTCTATGAACCCCCTCTAGATGGCGTTTCCGGACACGGGTTCCTATGTCAAAAATACTTGTCTTGGTCCCCTCTATTACCCCTACAAGTTTGTCGATTGAATTCATTTACACCCTGTACAGTACATGGGGTGTTAGGGAAGGTGAGCACCTGCTCTCACAAGGGCACAGTACTTGCTGTAAGTTGAGAAGCTTATGAAACTTGACGTAGGGAAACCATCCATATGCTTGATTCAAAAAGTGAAGTCTGTTGCGGTTGACATACTGGAGTTTGCGAGATAATGGCTTCTTAAGTTACCTGTTGCAGCTGACATGGTGGTGGTATTTTCCAGGATGAGTAGTTCTGGTATAGATAATAGCATATAATAGCGTATATACTGTACTCACGATTATGCGGGTGTGGATTATCCTTACCTCGCCACAACAACGGAAGATAAATGACCCCTGAAAGTCTCTACAGAGTTACAGGAAACACCCTGTATAATGCAAAATTGAAGGTTGTGGAGTAAATGAGGGGATTAAAATCAAAAACCGCCAGCTCCAGAAAAACAAAACAAAATGAGTAGCGCCGGAAATGCATTCCTCGTGCCATGGAATACATAATACCTGAATATGGTATAAAAAAACCCTACATATGTATATGGGTATAGCCGCTACATTCAGGTATCTACGTTGACATATACGGCGAAACTGTAGGTTTTTATCGTTTTTCCCCGTTACGTTTAGGACGGAGCTGGCAGTTTTTGATTTTAACCCCCTCAATGTACAATAGCATTGAAAGAACGCACCTCTCTTAGTCATTCCCCAACTCCAGAATGGCCAAACCTGGCAAGGGTGACTGTGCCAGCAGGCAGCTATGGGTCACTGGAGAACTCGAGGCCCACCATTATGAGATTTTATCCAAGTATATATGGAAAGTTGTCCAACTATTGATAGGATCTCCACATGCATGGCATAGCTGTCACATGGGTGACAGGGTTAGCATGGCACCCTCAAGAGTTCTGGCTGGTTTCACCGCATGCAGTTTGTGCTGTTTGCCAAAATTCTCAATGTTTCGCGTGGTTACTTATTCCCACCCAGGACGGCACAGCGCATGCGCTCTCCCGGGGCAACCACAGCGTGCTGATTTCTTGCATGCAAGACATTGGGGCGTGCGGCCCACTCCACCCCAGCACAGCAGCAAGCCCAGATCGTCTCCATCTATGTGCCGTTGCAGTTCAGGCGAAAAAGAGAGATTGGGCAGCTGGGAAGTTGCTCCATAAAATAACTATAAAACTAGGGGGAAGTGTGGGGGGCGAAATCAGGAGCAGTAAAATATTCAGAGGGGTCCAAATTAAAACGTATAGCAATGTCCCATGCAGTGTCAGCTTGCAGATGTGATACTTTTGCGGCCATTCTTTGTGTGACTTAACATTAATCAAGTTGAAAGGCAATGGATGACACGTTGAAAGACGTAATTAAAGCGATTCGCCGATTTTCGTCAAAATCTGACAACCCAAGGGTCAATTTTCCTTAAAAGCTCGGTGAATTGACATGGAATGACCCCCATTAATTTTGTCTGCAATTTGTTTTTGGCCTCGTGACAGTCAAAAGACAAAAATACTTAATATAGGGTTTATTCCCAATCAAGTGGGCCTAAATGTTTCTAGATCATCTCGGATTTCGGTTTAAAAATTGACACCTATGCCATAACACTGCATATCAAGTTTCAGACAAATTGCGAAATACCATGGGGAAGGAAAAAATCGCGCAAGTTTAGAAATGGGGCCTTTTTTGGATAATTTTTTTCAGTTACTAGAAGTGGTTGAAACCCAATCATACATACATACATTAGTGGGGGCTTAACGTCGGTCTATTTCTGCCGCTAGGCTCAACACCGACGCCAGGGGGTCCTCCTCCCCCTCCTGGATATTTGGCCACTCTGGGGATCTTTAACATGCACTCGTGCAATGTCACAAGCACACGGGACCGACGGCTTTACTTCCCCTCCAAAGGAAGGCGCACTCTCACTTTTCTACCACCCGGAGAATTGTCACCGACCTCGGCTGGGTTCAAACC
>JYFJ02004997.1:0-27904 GCA_000934665.2 Catajapyx aquilonaris | reverse complement strand
AACGACAAAAAAGTTTGATCACCCTGTATAATCAGGCTACAATGCAGCCACGTGCATTTACACGTCGGCATTAATGTACTGTGATTGTTGCCAATTTATTATAATTACCAAGACCAGTGAGAGAGTATGATTATCCACTGAAGCAATGGTTATTCGATGTGACAATAATGCACATCGATGCACGAGTACAGATTCAGTTTTTCAGTGACGGTGAAAAATCCATCCAACTTCACCCTTAAAAATGACAGGAATACTCTAATTTATGTAATGATCCCACAACAATGCAGCGACAAACCCATAATTTCTGTCAACTCAATCCTAAGTGCCGTGATCGTTCCACGTCTACTCGCGCTGGCATCCCTAAACGCAGAGGGCCATTTTGTGTAACCACATTCCTCGTCAGGAGAAAAACTACTTAATATGAATAGGCTAAACACATTTCCATGTATCCGTCAACAATGAGAACGCACGCAAGAGCGATGCCCCTTTGTTGATCCCTCCTCCAGGCTTCTGCAAACTAACAACAAGACTCCAGAAACTTGTCAAGACTACAAGAGCTCCCTTAGTCTGGCTGAGAAGGGGGCGGAGGAAAGTCAGCACTTGTACCCGTTATCCCCTCTCTAGGGAGGGCTGACAACTTTCGGCCTTATCTTGCCAGTTTGGCCCTTGCCGCGGCAGCTCCCGAATCCTTCAATTAAAATCAGGCGGGGGAAGGAGGAAATGAAGTTGGAAGCAGCATGGAAACAAATTTGGCCCGATCTTATCTGGGAGAGTGGGGGGTCGAATGCAAAGTGCAACATAATGGCTCTCTAGGAGAAAGGATGCCACTCACCCTCCACTTTTTGATGATTTTCACCCAGCGACCAGCCTCTTTACCTATCCCGATCATGCTCCCCAACTATGGTCATGCGCATCCATCAAGTCTCATTTCCGCCAACCTACACTCTCTTAGATCTGTTACCAGAGCTCTACTTGTACAGTATTTTTCTACAGTCGTGTCCCTACATCCAGACTTCCTCTCCCTGCTGAAATTCCTGGCTGCCATTACTTCTTAGGCACATGACAGTACAGTATATACCCGGCGGAGGTCATCTGATATCGTCTGATGTTCAAGTATTAGTCCAACCCCAAAACTCCAGGGTACAAAGTTTCGGACTCGGTCCCAAGTCCTCTTACCGAAGTGTCAATGCGTCCAAGGGAAATTCAAACTTGCACTTCCCACCTCTAGAACCAGTCTTCACTTACGGCGGCCGAGCCAAGCACGTACTCCTGGGTAATCAGTGACAAATAAATAGGCGTCAACCTTCATTATGCAGTTTGCAGGTAGTGGCCGGTTGTTGAACGCAAATTCCTTTTTTATATACATTTCCTGATTCAGAATGATATACCACACCGATACGGATGAGTTACGGGGCTCCCTGTCGGCCCAACTCATGGCAGACTATTATGGCGCATCTTGACAGCGCTGTTCGACTTACAACCGCGCAGGGAGCTAAGGTGTATGGGAAGTAAACGAGGGGATGAAAGGGATTCATGCACGGTTCATAAAGCAATGGTTGTGGGGTTACCTACTAGCGTGATGCTTTAGCCTATATTGTGCTGAAGAAATCGGGTCGGAGGAAACATATTTATGCGACATCAAAAAGGCACTGGCTTGGTTAGGGAGAGTTTTAAAGGGTATGGGCATAGGTTATTGAATGCGTCAGACATGGTGAAAAATCACAAAAACAGTATTAAGGTTATGTTGCCACAAGACAGCCTGCGTGGGAAGCAAAATCTATGCAGCAAAATCTGTTGATTAATCCTGCAGCCTTCCACTATCTATTTCGAAATTCAGAAACTTGGGAGTTTCGCTCGTTACTGGCCCAGAAAACATCGAACAATGTTATAATATGCAGTGTAAACTACGCACAAATTATCAAATGGAGTTAATTCGTACAACAGTGAAAAATGCGGAAAAATGGTTTGCGGCTGTCTTTTTCAAATGAAAAGTTTTGTCACCTTTTTTCCTTGCTGTGCCGCGGGACCTTGGAGATCAGCCGTTCTAACTCAAGGTTCGTTACCGCGTAATGCAAGGAAAGTTTCGCGGTTTTGTGTAGCAGACGAGAATGACACGAAACATATTTTTGCACAGAGGGGTGGGGGAAGAAATCAGTGTTACATAACTTTATGAAAATGGGGGTTGAGTAAGCTGCCTCGAGAATGCGGACGTCTTAAGTGGTCAAAATCTGTGAATTTATGGCCAAAGAAAAGGGAAGGTAAGTGACAATGCATGTGAGTACTACAAGGGTTGCATTCTACCCAAATGGTTGAGAACAACAGTATGCTAGCTGAATCTGGTATACGCATTTCCTTTTCTCGTGAGGCGAAAGAAGACATGTGGAGAGTTCCCACAGTCACCACACAGGCTCCGAAAAGGATCTGTCCACATCCCGCTTCCTATTCTGGGAATTGTGCACAGCACAGCCCTTCGGTACAGACATGGGCACATGGCTGCTGTGTGGAACCTCCTACTCAAGATAGAAAGCCGACAATCTCTGCATCCAGGGAACGCCAAATAATGCAAGAGGAAACTTGGCCGTAATTTTCTTAATGCAATCAACGCAATTTATGTCACGCTCCCCCTATTCCTGACGCAAGATCCATCATTCCAGAAGTTTGAAGGCAAAGGATGAACCAAAGGAAGCGGGAGCATGGAAAGGAGGAGAACATACTCACCTCTCTCGTTTGAAGTGGAGTGGAAAAAATTGGACCCTACGACCCCAAAGTTTGTCAATGTAAACTGGCCCACTGCTGACATGAAAAGGTATCGCCACAAAAAACGGCTGTAGGGTGGATCAATATGTGCACACTTACCCCAGCCCATGTTCACGACCACAAACTCATGCAGTGCTTACCTAGTGGGAGAAGAAAAAAATAACAGGCGGTACATTTTAAAATGTCCAGGCCTGTAAATTCCATCAGTATCTTGCATAGCAATTGATACAACAAGTCACTGTAGGTACACTGTAGGTACACTGTAGGTCACTGTAAGACAGCTTTGTAAATCGATCATTCAGCGATATCGACACAAATAACCACCTACGAGTACCCTACACATCAGTACACCTTTTAATTACCACTCGGTTACAGATGACAAAGAAAACAATGGATTCCGTGCCTATAGCCAGCTGGTTCATTACTAACGGAATGCATCGAGTAAAAATTATTCCCCTGTCGCCCTCCCTCATTTTCTACCTCACCAATAATCCAATAATAACTATGCCATAGGCATTGTTGTAAAGCTCCAACGAATTTCATATCATACGGAGGTGAACTGGGGCCGTACACATATTACGTCATCACTTTTTTGACAGTTTTGAACCCCCTCCTCCCCCCCTCGTCATACTTAGTCATCATTTGGCGAACCCCCCCCCCGGTGTTTAGCCTATTATGTCATCAGTCTCATCACCTCCACCAAAAAAAAAAATCGCTCGCCTGCTCTTCTGGAAAGATAAAGATCATATTCTGGGTGCGACTCTGCCAAGTAGGCTGTATCACTGGCTCGTACGCATGTAACGATGATGAGAAGATGTTATTAATTCCAGTTCCTACCAACAAAGGTAACAATACAGACAATCATTGTTGACTTAGAAAAAATATTCCTACAATTATTGAAGATACACAGACACAAACATTTATTCCATAATGCATGAAGGTATACCGCATTTTTCAAGTCATTTTTCGCATTGCTAAAAATATCCGAATAACCATGACAACAATAGTGGCAGAAGTCTACAAAAAGAATAATTTTAACGTTACTTACCAATATCTCCTACGAAAACATTCTCAACCTTCAGTATTTAGCCATGCTTAACTTGAAACGCGTGGGATCCTTTTTGGACCCCAAGACGACTCGTGAGCGTTTTAATGACAATAACTCGATTTTTTTAAAAAAAATGTCCCCCATAATTTTTTCTCAGGTATGAAAGAGTATATTTGAGGAATACAGGTGTGCGATTTTTCATTTTGACAAATGCTTGCTTAGGTAGGGGTGGTGGCATATATACCCTGGGGTCTGAGACGGACCCCACGTTTCAAGTTTAATAAGGGTCAATCAAGTCATCGGGACCTGCTGTCCATTATTAAATACGGGCCCCTGTGTTTCGCGGCGGTAATATCAAAAATGGATAGTCCAAAAAATTAATGCAAAGTGTCATAATAATAATAATAATAATAATAATAATAATAATAATAATAATAATAATAATAATAATAATAATAATAATAATTTTTATTGACCTGCGGGGTCAACAAGTGTCATTATAGACCTTGTTTAAATCTGTGCAATATATGCGTATATTATAATATTGTGACTGGCCAAGCTTGGGCTTTAATTCGATATGCCTACTTTTTATCGGAGAAAGAAGAGAGAAAAGTGTCCAATTTTGATGGCCGTGTGCGATGATGCCTATATTTGCGATTTTTGGGGGAGTAACTACCCAGCCTTTAAAAAACCAAGCACTTATTTTTAATCATTGATCGTGCCAACATCACTTTCGCGTCGGAATGACTTTATGATCGAATTAATCACAATAGTTTAATTGTAATTAAGACAGAAGCGAAACAGTTATACCAAGAGCATTTGAGTATAAGAGAATCGTTCACTCGACGGGAAAACTGTGACCGACCCAGCCCCCCCCNNNNCCGCCCACCCCCACCCCCGCAACCCGTTTAGTTCGGATTGGAGCTACCGCAGCGCTGGCGTCGCATCAAAAAAAGTGGGTAGGGGAGTAGTGATGTCATTACCGTAGTTGCCTTGCCTTCCAAGGTTGCCTCGTGTTTGAAAAGAACTCCATTTCCATGTATTGTAACAAAAACCACATCCAGTTTGAAGTAGTGTATATATTAACCACAGGTAAAAATTATACACGTTAATACTATATTAAAACATTTTCATTTTCATTTTATTCTGTCGACGACAGCGCCGCATCCGCTCCCATCGGAAGCTCTTTGGCTCTATGCCCTTTCCCGGGCCCCATCAAGGGGCCCTTCAAATGCTGTCAATTGGCCAATTACATTGAGTGAACGCTTCTACTACTCTAGCCTTCTTGGTTATACTGTCTGTTTGCGGCGGAAAAAATTGCTCATTTTCGCATTGATATCGCCCTCTACCCGATGTTTGTAGGGCAAAGTATCGATTGATGGCTGCTGCTTTTTTCTGATCAGTTTATCTGATCAGTTTAATTTAATTTTTACTCATATTTAGAGTGCAATTTTCGCAATGCAGTGAATGTCCTGGGATTCTCAAGGAATGTGCATTAGGAAATACTAAAAGACTAGCAGGTTACCCGGCGTTGCCCGGGTATGTTGGGGTGCTGGTAAAAGTAGGGGTACAGTACATATACACTATAAAGTATATTAGGAAATGTGTTTGTTTGTAAAAAATTCCCTTCCATACACTCGAAACTCGATATGTCTTAAAATGGGCCTTATAAGTTATAATCACACCTCCACCTCGTCCCATATGTTTGCTCTAAAGAACTTTAGAAATGTACGTACAGATGCATTGTGGAAAATTTTGTTTTCAACACGGAGTAATATTTGTAAATACTGTAATTATTTTATTGTATTTACTTTTGTCTGGAAGTCTATTTCAAAATCACACAAAATCCCGGAATTACCATAAGATACGAACTCAGGTGAGGTGGCCAATTAGCGTAATTGGTCGATGCGTTGAATTTACGGAGATTGTTTAATTTGCTAGGTATTGTGGCATAAGGGCATTTATTCCTAGGGGAGACGAAGTGGCGCTGCGGAAACGTATGCTCCCACGGATATTAAGGTCCCGGGTTCGATCCCAGCCCGGGGTTTCCCCCTTCATCTCGTGCAGAGTTGGGTCGTCTCTGGCTTCGTTTCGGGTGGAATCTCCTCAGACTAATCCACTCGGGGGAGTTCACAAAATGTACCCTTTGAGAATTGCACTTGCACCTTAGTCACTCTGCCCGTGGGCCCGGGCGCTACGTGAAACAGGTTCCATCAAGACGAAATAAAGGTTCCCTCCCTGCTGTACGATGCAGGGAGGTAAATAGCCACATTTAAAAAAAGGCATGTCCATGGGAATGCAAATTTATATATTGTTATTGATGAGGCCCGAGAAGTGAGAAGATTCGGGAATATGCGTGTTGTGGGAGTTACGTTCATTTTCGGAAGCTGAAACATGCGGCGTTAGATTCCTTGGAAAATGTAACCCCCGATATGCTAATTTAAGGCGGTGTAGGGGCCTTCCCCTGGATTTCTATGAGGACAAACAAACAAACAAACAAAAATATAGATTAAGATGTGTCTGTGACAATCTTTGTTGCTGTAGAGAACTGGTCATTTTCTTTTATTCGTGAGACCAAATGCCCATTTAAATGGACATGCACGACATTCGAAAAACAATGTTTTTTTTTTTTTGCTGAATGGGCTGTGTGCATGTACAGTGTTGGTCATATATCGAGGCAACCGCCAGCGACATTTTTCCAAAGCGGCAGAAGAAGGAATCTTGTTCGCCCGGCTTGTAGCATGCTTATCTTCGATTCCTTCTTCTGCTGCTTCGGAAAAATGTCGCTGGCGGTTGCCTCGATATGTGACCAACACTGTACCTATACACCCATAAGAAAGTGTGCTTTGCACTATACAGTTCAGTTTTAAAATCTAGAAAGTGAGGTACCATGTACTACGCTAGGGGGTAAGAAGGGAAGGAGCAAGCCCCATCCCTGGAGTGGTGGCATTCAAAAATTATTTCATTTATCTTTAATTGTCTTCTGAGACGAATTGCTACCACGAATTCCACAAATGAATGTAAAAAAACATTGTTTGGAGGATAGAGAACTATGTTAGTGATCCATTAAGTGGTATTTAAATTTTCAGCTTTCATCCGTTCTGCTTTTGTAGCAGCAATTGGCTGTAGCTGTAGCAATTGGTTCTCATTGGTTTGTTCAGAAAATGCACTAGGAACTGACATCGCTTTACTCAATTCTTCTCGGGTCTCAGGAGGCTATACATCCTCCATAATCAAAGCGCACCGCTGAACCTTGTGGACGATACAGCAGCTTGAAAAGAGCAGCTGTTTTTGCACTCAAAACACGACTTCTAGTGTAACCTGGAGCAAAAGTTCAGTTGCCCTTGTCCGCTTCCTCAAGTCTCTATTGCCAGGTACCACTAAAAGAAACCGCGAAAATGCGTACAATAGAGGATGAGTAAGGGAGATGAAGTGGCGCCGCGGTAACGCGCGCGCCCACGGATATGAAGGTCCCGGGTTTAATCCCCACCCGGGGTTCCCACCTTTATCCGTGCAGAGTTGGGCCATCTCTGGCTTCATTTCGGGTGGCAATTTCCGACAGAATAAGCCACCCGGGGGAGTTCACAAAATGACCGTTAGAGACATTGCACTTGCACTTTGCACATCCCCTCCTATTCATCCCCCCTTCGCTCGCGGTACCCGGGCGTTACGGAAAAGGACCACTTGTAAAAGCTTGTACATCTTAAGCAAATAAAGGTACCGTGCCAGATGCCCAATTAGGGCGGTGCACTAACCCTATTAAAAAAAAATAGAGGATGAGTATCACACATTTTTTTAAAGATGTCGCCCATTACTTTTGGCACGTATATTGCACTCGTTTTAACATGGGATCATGCACCATAATATTCGCGGAAAAGGCAGTTCCCTTCGGAAATGCAAAAAGGGCGGCCTACTCCATTGTCGCGAGGCAGGTTATTTGACACACCGGGTGCGGGTGTCGGGCCCTCCACCGAGTCATCTTCAAAGCGCCAGACCAAAAACCAGATGAACTATTGGCGGACTCTCCTGCTCTGTCGGAGTCAAAACTATTCTGCCTGTCGGTGACATATGAAGCCAATGAAATGGAACTCGTCCAAGCAGTAGCGATCCATACAAAATATCGCATGTATACTGTACAGTAGGTTCCGTGACAATGGGGCATACACAACAGGAACCGATTTTGAATTCCCGTCCACACGTCAGCGATATACGTCCACTGATCTCTACTATACACTGGATCACGCATAGGCAGTATCTTCCTGTGCCATGGGCAGCCTTATTATTTGGACATAGTATTGATCGTGCGTTAATCAATCAGTAATGCCTGTAACTGCATCGTTATTGTTAATCTCATATTCCCGTAAAGGACTTGTTCAAGGTTACCCTGAGTAGCCCCACAACCCAAACGACAAGAATTAGGCTCATCTTGTAGTGTACATTCTATGCACCTAGTTTTACGCTATACCCCGCTGTGTTCGCCACTCACTGCATCTTTGATGTGGTAGGTGGTGCTATCTGGCGGCCTTGGTAGTATTCAAAATATGTTGCCACATGGGGCATCATATCATAATAACAGTTGTGTCCACGACAATTTATGTGGTTTTTACACCATGTTGTAAGAATAATAGCGTTGGACAAATGCCGGACGCGTGACTCAAACATGCGAAATGCAACCCCCATCTTGATATGCCGCGTATGTCCAATCGCGTATCTCTCCTTCTCTTCTCTTTCTCTCTCCTCCAATCCCCCGATAAGAGAGGAGAGAGAAAGAGGGATTCAAAATGGCGTTCGTTGGCAAAGCAAGGCCGAACCCTTGCTCCAATCTGTTGAACGAGTTGAAGGTCACCTGTTAGAAGCATTCTTCCTTTGAAAGACAATATATTAAAGTGGCTGCACAGCAGCCATTTCGATCCAACTCCCCTGCATTGCCAAGTTTCAGTGATCTGCTCCAATCCAAAGAAATGAATCATTGTGCCATGCGGGTTGCTTTGCTTAGTCAGGATAACCTTGAACAGGTCCTTTTTACAAATGAGAAAAGGTACGGTAATACAAAATGATGTCGTTTCGATTGTTTCAACAAAACTATCAAGCAAAAATCAGTGGTTTCGGTTGGTACCGGTTGTCTACAGACTTCAGAGAAGTCGCAGTGATGGGACATGAATCGGGTCGTATGTAAAAAGGATTGCTATTGTTTCGGTTAGAACTGTCCGCTCGTAAGTAGCGCTTATTCCATGCCGTGTACCAAAATGGTGCTCGACGGAAGCAATGCAGTAAGTGCCGTTTTCTCGAACAGTGATTCAAATGTAAACCCGGTTCAAAGCCGATTTAAACCCTTGACAACAGCCTAACAACAATCAAATCAGGGATTAACATGGTTTTGAACCTGGTTTACATTTGAACCACTGTTCGAGAAAAAGGCCCTAAGAATTTTAGATTTAACGGACGCTACTCATTGTTGCTAATTTATTATTTGAAAAATGCATAACATCCGTTATATTACATTGTCTCAAAAGTAGGGATAGATTGGCCTAAGTTAAAAAAAAAACATTTGTCCTAAATATCAACAGAGCAAATCAGCATCAACAAATCAACATATGACTGTAAAGTACCGATCTGTATAGCTACCACTTCACACCGCTAGTTCTCTTCTACAGTCGGGTTTTCATGGTGGTGGGAATGGTTCCTCTCGAAGTTAGGCTTGTTGCAATGTTCGAAGACAAAATTATCCTAATTGATTTTGACAAGTTCTGCTTCTTTAAGGAAATAAACGCTTGTAAAATTTTGAATCGCCGTAATACTCTGGTGATAGGACTCATTCAGTAGGCCAAGGCTACCCACCAAACACCCGTGCCACGATGGTCGACTGAGGTTCAGGATGTGCCCTACCACCATGTAAAAGGCGACTTCAAAATTACTTCCCATAATGAAGCCAAAACAGCCAAAATGAACTAGGACAATAGAGTCAAGAGCCACTGCAACTATCCGGTCTTGGCTCTCCTCCTTACAGAGCACTATCCATCATTGTTGATTTTCCAGACTATAATGATCGTCTCTCATCACGACAACGGTCTTTGATGCATGCAACCAATATTGATTGTTTCACTGAAATTTTATACAAATGCCAATCATGCCATTTTCGCGGCAGGATGTGTCTTCCAAACAACTAATGCAATTTACATCAGAAAGGTTCGGCACGCTTTTCGAGTGGTTCGTGACAATGTTCGACCGGAAAAATTACAAAATCGCAACTTCCGAATACAAAATAATGTTCACAACTCAGCCAGTCGCTCAGGAAAACTTCACATTATACTTTCGCCTCAGATCTTAGAAGCAACCCAAGCAATACCAAAAATAAACTACCTAGTAGTTCCATCGTACAGGGTGTGCGAAAAGTCTCGCACCGTAGGGAAAATCACAGTAATTGTTGAATGTGTTCTCCATCGAGTTCCGGACAGGTCTGTATAGGCGGAATCGTAGGTTGTTGATCACACGAGAAACCAAATCTGGGCCTAGGGCATGGTAACCTAGTGCAGAGGTGGACCATATTGCGAATCTTCATGCCGCATATAAAAATTGTCCTCGTCAGAAAACAGCCCAGGACAGGAAGGCCGCCGCACCGCACAGTAGGACCAAATCGAAAAAAGTCGGTCAACAGTCAACTTTTGTGCTTTTTTTGGAGAAACTTGTCTATAGTCTCCATCCATTCTTATAATAATGGGAGCATAAAACAATGCACGCTTGTTTGTGGTAAAGTTACTCCGAACTTGTGTGGAGCTTCTCAAAAATGACTAAAATTTCAGTTGCGGGAAATTCTCCGTTTCATGTCAAAACTTGCAACATTTGGCCGTGTATAGACATTTCCAGGAGTATGTAGTAATTTATTGTTTTGATCAGTACATGCCATGACTTCATTCTTTGTGGATAAAATGATGCAATTATTACGTACAGTACCTAATACAAACTTTTGGTCCTTTACTAACACCGTTTCCGAAACCACCATTTTAGCGCTTTTCCTCATAAAAATAGGCCTACATAACAGATGATACGAGGTAACACGACTATTTGTGGCCAGCTACACCGTGTAGAGGAAGTTCCTGGAACAGATGCAGCTTAATTCAGCTGCTTCTACTTGATTCTGTCCCCGGGGCAGGACAAAACGTATCGAAATGACTCACAGTAGTCCCAATTTGAAAAAAGTTGCCAAATGTCGGAAAATTACATTTTCCCGACAAAATTCATGATTTTGGGGTTTTCATGGTCGGGGACACGGCCGAGGAGTGTTTTTGTATCGCGTGGATCTCCCGAGTCCCACCCGGCCGCTTCTGCTCCACAGTGCATGGAGCGACACCCATCACTGCGACGAAAATTATTACTATTAATTGAGAACGGATCATGGGAACGTGGATGGGAACCGGCCCAGTGCAATAAGGAACGAACGGACCATGCCTACTAGATTTGAATGGGCGGTTTGGGAGTCTTGGTTCGTCACGTTTCCCAACTAGCTTCGCTGTGGGCAGTCTGGAGTTGAGCACTAAAGGAACGGGCCAAAAGCGCCACAAACTCATCAAGCGATGCGGAACCCCACCTAACTACTGATAAGCCTCTCCGTGCCTCTCTAAAGTCACCGGGGTCGGTAGGGGAAACCTATGTGGAAAAAAAGGAGTTGCACTGGGTGGTCGGGGAATTCAAATCTGTTGCTAAAAATTCAAAATGGTGGATATCTGAGAGTAAAACTACTCAGATTAAATCGAAAATTGGGATTTGCGGGTATCCCAGGTAGAAGATTTCAAACGTATTTGCTAAATTTTCAGAATTCAAAATGGCGGATCCAATATGGCGGACATCTTAGTATCACTACTCATATTAAATCGAAATGCTGGATTTGGGGGTTTTCCAGGTAGAATATTTCAAATCTGTCAAAATTTCGAAATTAAATATGGGGGAACCAATATGGCTGACATGATAGTAAAATTTGAAATCTACTACATGGGAAATCCCACAAGTCCCAATTTTTGCTTTAATCTGAGTCGTTTTTACTATCACATGTCTGCCATATTGAATCCCCCATTTTGACTTTTGAAATTTTAACACCCGATTTGAATTATTCTACTTGGAAAACCCCCAAATCCAAATTTTCTATTTTTAATCTGAGTAATTTTTCTCTCAATTGTCCGCCATTTCGGATCCGCCATTTTGAATTTTGAAACTTTAACAATATATTTGAAGTCCTCTACCTAAAAACTCCCTATATCAAAATTTCCAATTTCCTTTGAGTACTTTTTCTCTCAAATGTCCGCCATTTCGAATTTTGAATTTTTAGCAACATATTTAAATTTCTCGATCATGAAAACCCCCGAATCATACAATTTTCTGACATTTGGCCACCTTTTTTCAATTTGGTACTACTGTGCGCCGCCTTATCCATCCTGTCTAAGAACCAAGCACACATTTCCACCCTACAGACCTGTACAGGATCTATGGAGGACATGTTGAACAATTACTGTGATTTGGCCTATGGTGCGGGCCGCGGGACTTTTCGGCCACTCTGTGTTGTACAAGAGATATTCGAAGAGTTCTTTCATTCTTGGAACTCGTCTCTTCCTCACAAAACTTCTCAGCCCTGCGCTTATTACATGCTGCAAAAGTCAAGATGCTATACAGGTATGCTTCGTACGAGCTGTTTCGGCACCAGACTATTTTAATCATTAATATTTTTTAATTCGAATTTTGCATCGCAAAACCGATTACACTATAAGGTGACTTTGTTTAGACGGCCTCCTTCTACTCTTATTGAACACTGGATTTGACAGTGAAAATCGTGGAGAAACAACTAAATTAACGAGCAGCATAGTCGACTTACAATAGCCATTCATTGTCAGTCGGCCATAATGTTTCTCGAACTGAATTCTGCACAAAGGTGCCCAAGCTTCAAAAGGAATCAGAAAATAGGTTTTCAGGGAAAAGCTTGGACAAAGTAGAACCTACTCTGCGGACTTCCCTGCAGGGAAAGGGGGAGGAGGGGGTACATAATGGAGAAAGAGAACACTAGGCAGAGCAAATTGGGGCCAAGATGGACATAATTTTGCGCACTTTCTTTTTAATAGCTTACAGCCCGAGGCTCAGATCATTATGTACACAAGTGGCCCTTCGCCTAGTACCCGTTGGCCACTGCCACACTGAATTCAGACAAAAGTAGAAAGGGGTCCAAAAAATAAAATCAATGTTTGCTCTGGAACTGTACGTCCATGTGGAAACTGGGATTAAAGCTGGAAGGCTACAGTCACATATGATTTCACTTGCTGCTGACGACAGACCCCAGCAGGTTTATTGTCGCGATCTGTTCGTAACCCGCTGGTCTTATCCGGAAAAAATAACAACACGATGCATAATTATACAATACGATGTTCCCGAGAATGCTTCCACTAGCCATAGAGTCTTTGGGTACACGCGAGAAGGGGCATAGTTTTTCCATCATTTTCCATACGCCGTCCAAACAACCTGAAGTACTTGCATGCAATTTTCAACTACACGAGTCCGAAACTTTCTCCAAGGCGTGCAAGACCGGCGGGCTCCAAAGCAGACTGAATTTCCCTACGGAGCGACGTAATACAAATGGGTAACAACAGGGTCTGTTTTTCTCCCTTCCTACTCCCTACTTCCTCCCACCACCCGTTCTACGACTGCAATCGATGAAAGTTGGCCCTTCTCATCAGCTTCCCCACCTACCCCAATGGACTATCATACTGGATGCCTGCCCGCATATTGCGCCTCACTACTGCCATCTACTCAACATACAACCCTCCCCAATCTCCCTCCAGAGCTCTTTTCGTCTGGCCAAACTACCAGAGGAGTGCCTTGCCTCCGCACTCTGTTGGGACAGAAGGATTCCACAGCTTGCCGGCGTCCACCACTTCCTTCTCAAACTTATATGATGGGTTGGATACACTTGGGCCACGTGAATCAGGTGGGGTGTTGTGTTAGGCATCTGACAATGCCCCAAGTTTATCAACTCGTCTTGTATGCAAATTCTGCTCTGATTTTTAGATGATACTCTTGTGGGGAAGGCGCACTCATACGTTCACCCCATGCGAAAAATCAAATAATAACTATGCAAATGCAAGGCCCAGAGGGATATCCGCCAGTATGTGATTGCAGTGCCTCGTATGTGTCAGCCATAAGCAAGCAAAATATCATGCTATTCGAAGGCCACTGCAACGGAAATAAGTAACTAGCCCAGATGAATGGTTCCCGAATGGTTCCCTATCAGGCAAGTTGTAAAGCCCTAGTGTCCACCCGTTTCTTGTAAGC
The DNA here is from genome assembly GCA_000934665.2 of Catajapyx aquilonaris. NCBI lineage: Eukaryota > Metazoa > Arthropoda > Diplura > Dicellurata > Japygidae > Catajapyx > Catajapyx aquilonaris. Next base: position 13,791 of record JYFJ02004997.1, on the reverse strand, counting down.
ATCGTGATGAACTGCACGAGTCCCATTCGAAATCATTTGATTGTAAGATAATGACAGCTTTAAAGAGCGCTTTAAAAAAGATAATGAGTGTTATCGATATTTCCGTGGATCTCATTCCCGCCTGAACACACCGGTGCATGCAGCTTATCCATTCTTTAACATGCCTTTCCCATAGCACGAACGGCCTTTATTTACGAGCTGATTCTCCGTTGGTGATGTGGCCAGTTGGCAACTACTTTATCTGGGACTAGGATTACCTCACCCATGAGGGAAGAGAGAGACCTTTGGAGGCATTGTCTCGATGGCCTTCCTTCCACCCACTCCCCGGCTCCCTCCTTTTTGTGACCGGCGATCTCGCGTGCATTTTGGATCAAGTCTATCTACCCAGCCTGTATTCTACCAGATTGGGCCAGCCCCCATTAGTTTCCTAATGGCCAAATGATAAGGCTCCTCCCAAGGATAGGTTCGCTTAAATCCTCTCTCCCTGCAATTCTTCCAACCCACCCCACCCACCCCTCCCTGAAAAAAAAAGTAAAAAAAGAGAGAGGGGGGGGGGGGGAGAGAGAACCTATCGATCCCAAGTTTGGCTGTCAGTTCCAAACACTTTGTCCGTCAACAAAGTAGATCTGGGAGCAAAGCAGGAAATACGACCGAGAATTTTGTGACGATTGCGTCATGTCCAGGTAAACATCTTGCCTCGGGTCCCCTTCCTTGTCACGTTCCCCGAAGGCGTATTTCCGCTCTAGACCCGATCAGGGCACCGACAACCCAAAGACCCCCATTCAAATTCTCGATTTTGTACCATTGCAACGTCACTGGAATGAGCGTGTTCGCTGAATTAGAGCAGCAAGAAGTGATTTCGGATCTGTTGACGTGTAGTAATTGCGGTCCCCCCCCCTATTCCCCACTGCGATAATTACCGCCATCATATTTCCTGCTCTTCTCCCCACGAATTTACTGTCTGCCGGTGCGTACACAGCCCTCACTGTCTATAGGAAAATATAATATAGGTTAAGTAGTTTTCTTACATATCCTACCTAAAATGGCAAAATAGCTGAAATCAACAAGAAGAATTAGTAGATTACTTGTGGCTGCCTAGAAAACTTTATTTTCATCCTTCCCTGTCCGTCTCCTGGATGTGCATTATAACCGGCACTTTCACACCAGCTGCGACCTATTCATTACCACAAATGTCATCGTTGCAATTAGCGTATCACAGGAATCCGCTATTGCATTTCCATTTAATTAACTAAAAATGCGAAATATACAGCGTGCCAGCCAGAGCGTTGGACGTATTTGGAGCGCAGAGATTAGTTTTTCGGAAGCTTAAAAAATCATCCAGTTATGAAATAATTAGTAAGGTGCGCAATATTGCGCAGCATATTTTCATCTGCAAGCCAAGTTTCAATATCCCATATGAAGAATGAGCTCGCAACTCTTCACAGAGAGGGTTGTAGCTATGCAGAGTGGTCAGTAATTCCCACGTAATGTGCGGTTAGAGAGCGATTCCTTGATCCATTACAATACCAAAATTTGACCAAAATACTACTTTTTGGCTGCTGCTGAGTGTGGCAATCATGCTTTAGTAACACCATGTAACCTGCAGGGAAAATCCTGATGGGTGGTTGTGGGTATACTATAACCAGCAGGATCTATTCCTAGTGTAATTCATATGGAAATGTCACCAAAAGTTAACACCTTAATGGCACACCCATCCCCCCAAAAATGTGTTAAAACCATGCGACTGTAGCCCATGCAGAGCGTGTAAGATGCTTGAAAGGAGAGGAAGTATGAGATAGTCACATTCCTCCCTCGACCACATGTATTGCTCTCAAAGGGTTTACAATACACTGCGGGTATTGGTATCAACAGTTCAAAAAGAGGGACAATTCTTTTTGGACTGTTGAGTACAAAGTAAGGGCAAAGTATAGAAAGGGAGGCGTGCTGGTACAGTGTTGGACATTACATATATCGAGGCATACTGCTAGCGACATTTTCCGAAGCGGCAAAAGGAGGAATCTTGCTCACCCGGCTTGCAGTATCCTTATCTTCAATTCCTTCTTTTGCCGCTTCGGAAAATGTCGCTAGCTACCAGTGCCTCGAATGCCTCGATTAATGTCCAACACTGTACGCAGGCTTCTTCTTGATATGGCTTCCTCTTGCATCTACTTCTCGTACAGTGTTGGACATTAATCGAGGCATTCGAACACTGGTAGCTAGCGACATTTTCCAAATCGGCAGAAGACGGAATCGAAGATAAGGATACTGCAAGCCGGGCGAGCAAGATTCTCTCTTCTGCCGCTCCGGAAAATGTCGCTAGCAGTATGCCTCGATTTATGTCCAACACTGTACTGCTCTCGTAGACGTACTCGCAGGACTTCCAGTAGCTGCTGGCCGTAGACGTGCTCGTAAGGCTTCTCGTAGCTGCTGTTAGTGGCCGTAAGGGAGCTGCTCCCCGGAGGAGCTCCAACCCTGGAGACACCTGCTGGTAGTCTGGCCCCACTTCATGAAATTCCCTCCCTTTTTATAGTGGAAGGATGGAGTGGGTATGATTGGAGCATCAAGTGGGGTAGTCGAACAGGACAACTGTGGGAAGGTTCTCACAAAGCGCAAGACAGATCCGACCGAGTTATGAAGATGTAGCCTACTGCATAATAAGACGAAGGATTGTCCTGAGAACCGTTGTCTTCCAACATTATACCTTTCCTCTCTCTGCAGGCAACAAGTCAGCCATGATTAATAAGCTTAGTATCGCACGTCTCTTTGGGTTATCCTTCAGTGCAGCCAAGTCCCATCAATGGTACAGTAGCCTACCTCTTTTGAGACGTGATTGCTAATTCTCTCACCTTTCACATCATCGTCATCTGTACCGCGAGGGCACCAAGCAATTCATCTATTGGATGTCATTTCAGTCATTTCCGAACTTAGTCTTCACCTGGGATGTGCGAGGACCGTCAATTCAGTCCAGTTTCTAATTCTGTATACCGTAATAAACGAATAGTAATTTCGGCGTGAGTAAAAATTGCCAATATGCCAGGAGTGTATTCCCAAAAGGCCTACTCTTATTCAAGTGCCTCTACTCCTGTTTTATAGCGCCTCACGTTTCTATGTGCGTTTTAAACTTGCAATCCGTAGACTCTCAACTTTTTTATATGTCCCGTGTTGAATGTAACTAGAGGCTGTTCTGTGCGAAATAACGCTGTGTTACTCAACAAATTGAAATTTTTCAGATATGATGTGGAAGAGGAGGAAAACTAATTACGCTACTAGGATTTGAAAACAAAAAAAAAGACGCTGAAATCTTACCTCACGTAAGATTTTCAATTACCCAACATATTCTCTTTTTGGAAATGAGTTTTTCCTAGCATGTTCATTCGTTGCGATTGCATTGTATAAGTCTTTTGCGTAATCAATAGGGGGGGGGGNGGGGGGGGGGGGGGATCTGAAACCTTTCCCCCACTTTTCCAGACTGTGTTGTTTGCCTTGCCTCCGTGCACTGGTTTGTACAAAGGTACGAAGAGTAGTGACCGTCAGTGAAACTATAGGGAGTACAGTACAAAATTCCCTGAAGAAAACTTTTGTCCTTTGCTCAAACTTCTCAGAAACACTTTAGAAAGTTTTTTGTATGTTTATCCTTTGAGAGCAAATATAAGGGATATATCTGCTGTTTTAAGCTTATACCTGTCAGGTTACAATTTTCTGGGCCTCGTGTATTATTTGTGTACAGTACAACACAGCATTCATTAGAAGAGTAACTCGTGCATAGCAGACAATAATTTTCCCGCATCATTTAATAATCCTGCCCATCCATGGCATACATGACATAGCTTACTATCTGCTTTATTGGTTTACATTAGGGTGAAATATGTGGAAATTGGTATGCCATCGGAAGTCTAGTAATAGTGTACATGCTGCATACACACACAACCCTTCTGGTTGCATTTTTTTTTACATTACCCCACGGGGGGAGCTATCTACTCCTTAGGGGGGAGTGGAATTACCACCATCGGGATTTGTTGGGAGTGAGTTAAGAAGGATCTTATTAGTGTACTCCAAGGGTAGGTGGGAGGGGATGTGCAAAGTGCATGTGCGCTGTCGTTAATTGGTCATTTTGTGAACTCCCCCGGGTGGCTTAGTCTGTCGGAAATTGCCCCCCGAAATGAAGCCAGAGATGGCCCAACTCTGCACGGATAAAGGTGGGAACCCCGGGTGGGGATTGAACCCGGGACCTTCATATCCGTGGGCGCACGCGTTACCGCGACGCCACTTCATCTCCCCTTTCTGGTTGCATATTTAGAGCAGGATATTTCTAAAACTTCACCTTAATTACTCGTTATTTTCACTGTCCAGTACATGCTACTTCTCACTCGTTAGGCTTCGCACTCGTTCCCGCTCTATAAAGAAAAAATGTGCACTCTAAATCTGGCACAAAATATTCTGAAAATCAAGTGCGTCATCGCATTTTCATGCTATAGATGTGGACGATGGTACTACATTTTCACCATACCGGTCTCCAATTGGCTATGAATTTTTCCAACTCTATGTATGTCCCGCAGTTAACCACTCAAAGGAGGGTACAAATTTTCACTGTCTTTGTTCCGGAAAACCATGTAGAAGACATCAAGGCACATCACACATGCGAGGATAATAAGCCCACCCCGGAAGCTGTCATGGTATTTAAATCTGATATGCGACCTTTTTTTTTTTTTTACAGAAACTCATTAGCATGAGGATGTTTCGGTCGAGCAAACTGATATGGAAACCCGGAGAAATTACATTTCTGGCGCGGTTCCAGGTAAAAAGTTCCGGATTAATTACTTTTCCCTGGGCTTCGATAGCAAAGGCCATTTTATGGCAAAGTTTCAGCCCTGTAGCACATCGGGAACACTCAGATCTTGTTCATCCAGGTGTGACTAGTTAGGTCCCATATGGACTAGTGCATCATGCGCAATAAGAGCGGAAAATTGTATCGATCACGGTGGCTCTCATTGCTTGTCTCCGCCTTCAGCTATTAAGCAACAGGCATTCAAAGCACAGTAAATGACTCCTTCGCCATCATATAGGTGCTTATTGTTATTAATTGTCAAGAGTGAGTCCCTTTTCCAGTACAGAAATGTAGTGATAAATTCACAGTAACTGACATTTGGAAGGATTTTTAAACTGTACTAAAAATTTCTTAACATAGAAGAACCAAATATTTTCTCGTAAGTTAATCCCTCGGTACGGTAGTTCTTACACATTATTAAAATTCTCTGATACCTTAAATGCCTACTTTAATTAGATATCTAAAACTGAAATATAAACTGAAGCGACAAGGAAAATAGGCTTTTGAATGAAGACATAGCGAAGGAAAATCCTATGAGCTGCTTGTGTTTCAAAGTCACTTAATGACGTAGCCTAAGCATAATACCCCTCTCATGCAACTTTCAGATCCAACCTGCAATGTTACTTTAAAATTAAATCAGGCGTTAGTTTAGTTTAGTTTAGTTTATTAGGAAGAAGCCAAAGCAACTGTGGCTATCTGGCTGTAGAAGAAGCAAAGGTGGGACAGATGGAGAGAGAAACGAAGAGGAAAAAGAAGAGAGGAAAGACTGGTATCTCTCTTAGGCTGTCTCATATCCCAAAGACCTGTCCGGCTTGGGTGGCCCTACCAGTAGACGAAGCTACCGCCGGCATAGCTCTTGGTGTCACGGGAGAAACGCAAACCCCACCACCACGATAAGGTGGAGATACCATGGGGGGGCAGGCGTAAGTAATTGACAACCAAAGGAACTGTTCTTACCCTCCTGAATTTTGAAAATTTGTGGATTTTCTAATTCTGCTTGGTCTATAGTGTTGAGAAAACATCATCTCCGATTCTAATTTCCACGTTAGCAGGGTGAAAATACAGCCAAAAGGCGATGTTCCGAAGACACAACACTTGCATCCGGTCGCGAGTCGCCGCGCCGGCCAGAGCCAACGAGGGATAAATAGGGTCAGGCCTATGACACTCCTCGAATACGGTAGGTTAACACCTGTGTCCTGGTCTGACGGCGCTGATGGCGGAACATGGCGGATTTCCCTCCAGTGGAGCCTCCATATGTCTGCCGCCATCTTGAAGACTCATTCCGGTGGCTGGCAAGTCAATCTGCCTACGGGTGGGTGCCAAAAAATATGCCAAAAAATAAGTACGGTACTGCTAGCTATCTTTAGTCATGTCTAAATAAAATAAATAGTACACTTACAATGCTCTTTTACAATCACCTCCTGCTCTCTTGACATTTTTGGTGTGTCCAGAATGCCTTCTGCACAATTTACTGAGCATTGTAAGTGTGCTATTTATTTCATTTAGACATGACAAGATAGCTAGCAGTACCGTACTTATTTTTCGGCATATTTTTTTTGGCATCCACCCGTAGGCAGATTGACCTGCCAGCCAACCGGAATGAGTCTTCAAGATGGCGGCAGCCATATGGAGGCTCCACTGGAGGGACATCCGCCATGTTCCGCCATCAGCGCCGTCTGGCCAAGACACAGTTATTAACCTACCGTCATCATCTCGGTCATCATACATGTAGGTGGGCTGTGTCAGGGGGCTGAATAGGGTACAGGCAGGCCGTAAAGGTCCGCCATCTTTGATCCAGGCCGTGGCATTTCACGGCAAGAACACGCGGGAATTTGAATATTTCTGCCGTATGAGCTCCTTTAATGCACTTTTCTACGTATTAATTCCGTAAGTACGGCAAAAATATTCAAATTCGCGCGTGTTCTTGCCGTGAAGTGCCATGGCAAAACCATCAAAGATGGCGGGCCTTTACGGCCTGCCTGTATCCTATTTATCCCTCGTTGGCGATGGCCGGCGACTCGCGACCGGATGCAGGTGTTGTGGCTTCGGAACATCGCCTTTTGGCTGTATTTTCGCCCAGCTAACGTGGAAATTAGCAGCGGAGGTGATGTTTTCTCAACACTATAGGCCAAGCAGAATTAGAAAATCCAAAAATTTTCGAAATTCAGGAGGGTAAGAAAAGTTACTTTGGTTGTGAGACGACTTGTCGACTGAGTGCTACAAATATGGTTTTCCAAGCAGGCATATGAGTGGGAGGGTGTTGGGGCGCTAACAAGTAAGTATTCACCAGTTCTGATACAAGCATTATACAGGATGCTTCAGAAAGATACCGACAAACCTTTAGGTATATAGTCTGGTGACCCGGGGTAGCTTGCCCCCTGGGGTAACTGGTTGTTTACTGCTATCCTTTTACATATGCTGCCATGGTGATTGCCCCCGGGATAGCTTACCCGGGGTCATCAGACTAGGGGCCTTAGTGTGATCTCGGGCGAACCAGAGAATCACTTTATGGAGGGGGGTCGTTTGTTACCCGCAGCCTAGTTACCGCCATAATGCACTTTTCGCCATGTAGTATAGCATATTATGCTATACTACATGGGTTCGCCCGAGATCACACTAAAGGTTTGTCGGTATCCCGCTGTATGTTCGGATGCAAACCTCCATATTATGGAGGTTTGCATCCGAACATACAGCGGGCGCATCCATAACAAGTCACCTGAGGCAGCCTTGTGCAATCCGAAATGTGAATGAAAACTGCATGATAAAGTTCTCAAGTGTAACCTTGCTCTTATTGCTAAGACGTAAACCTTGCCGACAACGCCAATATTCTGCCAGCACATCTTCCTGGAGCAACACCCGACTACTGTGCCAGCTGGGCGAGCTGTTCATGTTTTGGTCTTGTATTACATGAAAGCGCAACACCTTCAAAAGCAGCACGTCGCAGTAACCTAAGCACTGGCTAAAATTACTCCCAAAGCACGACAAGAAGCCCAACCCAACCATTTACCATTTTATCCACTTTATCCAGCTTTGGTTAAGACACGCCTACACTTACACAAACAGTACAGCTGGGGGGATAATGGAGTAAATCTGGTTGGCACCTCCTCGCAACTGTTTACTTTGTAACCTGGCTGTTACTTCACGCGAGCGAAAATTTTAGCGGCCCCGCTTATCTTCCAAGAAGAAAATTACACTTACACGCTCCCCGCCCACCAATCTATTACACCCAATAAATCCGAGTTTTAATAATTCCTAGGCACGAACCCGTTTGTTTCTGAGCTGGAAGGTTATACTGAAGGGAAATTCCTTGATGCTTCATACGAGGTGAAAGGAATCTGCCCAAAGCCTGCTTACACATTACAGAACTGGTGGCGTACCAGATTCAGGCTGGCGGCCTCCATCCTTATTCAAACTCCTTTTCATCTAGCTTTAAATTTCGGCAGTCAATATTGATATCTCAAAATTTGCAGCAGATCTAAAGATTTTGCTAGACAAGACAAGTACAAGTATGGAGTAGTATTACAAGCAGAGAGAGGGGGGGGAGGGAGAGAGAGAGAGAGAGAGAGAGAGAGAGAGAGAGAGAGAGAGAGAGGGAGGGAGGGAGGGAGGGAGGGAGAGAGAAATAATCAGGTGTCTCTATCAGTAATAGCGAACATTTCATGATCAAGATTGACGCCAATCACTAAACACATTAAAACAACCCACAGTTTGCCTATCGGACCCCAGAATTTATCAGTGACAGGTACTATCGGGTTCAAATACTTTTGGCCACTTTATCCTGGTCTTGAAGCAACCCTTCACACGCACACACCTCCTTAACGTGGGGTCTGTGCGAAGGGTTGCTTCAAGACCAGGATAATAAGTGGTCAAAAGTATTTGAACCCGATAGTACCTAATATACAGAGTATAAAATAGGAGCACAACCCAACGTGGAGCTATAGCCAATTGTACGTTTGGTGGCCTTTTCATTCTCGTCAACCAGACGCATCCAATAATGCATGCAGAGTATAGGAGAATAGTATAGGTATCGCCTACTGCATACAGAGGTATAGTATAATATCGTCGGTATACAGGAGGATTCCACGTGGGCGACACGGTGGCGGAGTGGTTAGCGCCTCAGCCTTCCAGCTCTAAGGTCCCGAGTTCGATCCCCGGATCGGACAGAGGATACTTATGTGGATAGAGTTTCGATGGGTTCGCTCCGTGTTCTCGTGGGTTTTCTCGGGGTTCTCCCGTTTCCTCCCACTATCAAAATCCATCACAGCAAAGGCAATGAGTAAAGTCGGTCAATTAAAAGATGATCCCTTAAAAAAACCCAAGGAGGCTTATCACGGGGTATCCATTATTATTATTATTACAGGGGGAGGTGTGGTGGCCGTGATGGTAACGTCTCGGCTTGCTGTGTGAAAGGTCCCAGGTTCGATCCCCACCTGGGGAACTTTCCTTTCACCTGCGTCAGGAGGGTCTCTGACCTGCACCAAGGAGGTGTCTGGCAACCTAACCTCCTGGGGAACAGCACATGACCCGTTTTCAGACGTGCACCTTGCACCCATGTTCCCTCCCCAAAAATCCCTATCCTTTCCCCATGTCCTTTCATCCTTGCACCGGAGTAAGAAGAAAAAATAGAAAATTGAAGCAAATGGTGGTATCCCACCCCCCTATAAGGGCCTATGGCCCTAGCACGGGGTAACGTAAAAAAAATTATTATTATTATTATTATTATTACAGGAGGATTCACTTAGTTTGGCGGTTTGAGTTACTTACACCACTCAGTAGCATTTTTCCTGCTCTATTGTCTGATGAAGTCTATTAAGTCCGACCATTTCACAATGAGCACAAAAACAGTGCAATATTTGACTAGTCACTGTATTGAAAATAGCTCCAACAAAAGATTGTCACTTTTGACTAACCCTTACTGAGAGTGAAGTCAATGACGCACTTATTGATCATGTGTGGAAACTCCAAATTAATTAATTAATCCGTGTTTTTCAGGTTGCTTTTGAATTCCATGACAATAATTAGCATGTTTACCAATTTGGTGATAATACTGAAAATTGATTCTTTCATCAACTAGCACCCATCTGTCTTATACGTCTACATGCGTGCACTGGCATTGGAGCTATGCATAGCGAACCTGATAAGGGAGTGGCAGAGCACTTGGTATGAGAATGCCAACCCGAGAGGAATTGTTGAATTAGTGCGGCTTTGACCCCGCGTTGTTGCCTTCTATGATGGACTTGCGAAATAGCTCTCAAAATTGTGTCCTGGGAAGACGATAGTGATGATTCATAATATCCTGAGGCACAAAAGGCCGTGTGTTTTGAGTGGAACAGCAGACTACGTGCGAATAAACTATAGTTTCGGGCTGTTAATTTCAATCTTGGCAAGAGAGCTTATTTGGACTGCAATAGAGGTGAAGGTGGAAAGTAAATTGCAAAGCCATGCATGAAGAGGAGGCGGTTCCATTCGGCTAGATACTAAAGCAGGTATAGTGGTTTGGCGAATGCCACCTCGAATTACCCGCTCAAAGGCGTAAGGCGTATAGTGGAAGTCATTTTCTGAATTTTCGAGCGAAAGTGATTATGACAAGCCTAAGAGAAACTCAATAAAACTGATGTATACTTACTAACTTATCTGAGTGTTTGCTTTGACACAGGAAATAACAATAATATGAAGAGATGGAATGCAGAATGATTTGTCCTTTTTTTTCAAAATCATGTTACGCATTGTTTATTACATCTCACGAAGGGTACTTTCTGACAGAATAATTACGATATAAACCTTGCATAAATTCCGAAAGGGGAAATGCAATCTTCAAACTTCAAACCCTCATAAGTATCTCAAAATCAGTCAAATGTGACTCACATACTTCTGTATTTCAGGCCTTCATATATTATTTCTACAACCATATTTTCTACATTTGTCATAGGCCTAATGGCAGAACTCACCCCTATAGGCACCCCGTCCGTTAACGGCCATGTGACTCGACATGACATTTTCTAAGGAACACAATATATGATTCCATATACAGAGTGATCGAAAAAGAATGCGCGGATTTTAAAAAAGCGAGAACTTGTGGACATATCTAAATGATTTAAGTTTGGAAATTCTAAGAAAGATCTAAAGTTTTGGTCTTACCATAATTTGTTTCGATATAAGCTCCATTTGTTGCTCGAAATATGTAAATACGGTAATCGGTGTCGTAGGGGATACCGGGCCACACAGTGGTCCTTACCATTTTAAAAGTATAAGCAACCAGAATGTCTTCCATCTGGTACCTCGTGAAACATGTCACCATTGTGCTTCTTGCCAACATGACAGCCACCTGTGAGATGCCTGCGATCCTGCTGTATCATGGGAAATCTATTTGAAGGGTAGAGAAGTAACTTCTAACTCACAGTTTAAATGCCATGTCAGGCGTAGATGCTGGGCATGACCCTGATGTAAAAATGTTGTTGAATAGTGCCATCCTTTGTGCATAAATGCTGGAAATTTGGAAAGCGCCATTTGGAATGGAAGCTACGATTCATAACATCATGTCAGTTGCTGCCCTCTGGGGCACAGTGGTCCTTGGACCAGTGAGCACCTTTTTGTGGACTACCCTTTTGCCTCTGTACAGAACTTTGTCATCGTAGTTTTATATACTGGTTTTGACAGACACTAGTATGAAATAAAGCTCATTCGCCAAAGGATGTGGCAGGACAAGGTCAACTTTCCGGAGAGACACAATGTTTCACTTGTGTCTGCAGCTTGCAGTAACAGATGTCCCTTTTATTTATTTCCTGTTTATTTCGAGAGGTTAGATGTAGGATAAAAAATAAAATATAGGCCTACTTCTTGTGTGAATTAGGGGTCCCAATCACTTCCGGACCACTGTGCCCCGGGTATCGGGGTACAGTGGTCCATTTGCATAGGTCAGCTTCTAAAATATTTTAAAGTCAAAGGGATGGCACTACCTGTGAATAGCCTGTATATTAGTCACTTATATTACCAAAGAGTACCTCCACTATGCTGAAAAAATTGGGTGTGTGGGTATAACAGGAGCTCTTATAATAATTCAAATGTTCAAACGTGGACCACTGTGCCCCAGTCTCCCACACTAATACAGGTGCTAAGGAGGTGAATTTTGCATTTTGTGACAAAAGTATGACACTCGGTACGCTTGTTCTTTGGACACTTCTGATCATATCTGGACGATGACACACCCAGGTGGAGGTCCATTTCGCAGTGTTGCCATAACTATCAATACAGCATCCTTTAGGACCTTGTATTCGGTGACAAAAACATGAAACTCGCCAAAATTGGTCTTTGGACACTTCTGAACATTTCTGGATGTGGGACCATGATGACTGACCCCGCTGTGGGTCATTCGCAGGGTTGCCAGATCTAACGGACCCAACATACCTCTCTGCGAAGATCATGTGAATTGGGAGCTTGCATTCGGTGATAAAAACGTGCAACTCGGTACAATAGTTCTTTGAACACATCTCAACAGATATGGACGTGGGGCCACGGTGGGTGACCCCTAGTGGCCCCGCCAGGGGTCACTATCGCGGAGTTGCCAAATCGAACATGTGCTGCATATTTATATATAAATAAAGACCTTGCATTCGGTAATAAAACACTGATAAAACATAAAACTCACCCCAATTGGTCTTTGGACACTACTGAACATGTCTGGAAGTGAGGTCACTATGGATGACCCCGCTGGGGGTCACTCGCAGGGTTTCCAGATCTAATGGACTCTCTACGTAAACTATGTGAATAGGGAGCTTGCATTCGGTGACAAAGACGTGAAACTCGGTACAATAGTCCTTTGCACACTTCCGAACATATCTGGTTATTGGGGTTTAAAATATGTGCATTCTTTTTCGATGACCCTGTATTAGAAAATGACAAGCTAGGGGACACTGACTGGTTAACGGAACAGTATCGAACGGCAATAACATTAATGTGGCCATGGGAAAATGACAATTTGCTCATGAAATTAATTGGAGAAAGTATTTGAAGGCTCTTTTGACTTTCCTTAAGTAGTAGTACAGGGTGGCCCACTCGCTACTTTACCCAGCATTTCTTTAATAACTTTAACAGGAATGAATATATCGCAACGAAATTTCAACTGAACTAACCTTGTTATGTGGAAATGGAACGGGATCACAACATGTGTTGGAAATGGCCACCATTTGCGTCCAGGCAGGCCTGAACACGACTCTCCATATTTTGGAAGGTTCTAGCCAGCACGGCCTGAATTTCTTGGATTATGTTTTCTTTCAAGGCGTCGATGGATCATGGTTTGTTTCGGTACAGAAAGGTCGAATGTGCCAGAAAAAACCACGATCCATTGAAGCCCTGAAAGAAAACATCATCCAAGAAATTCAGGTCATGCTGGCTAGAACCTTCCAAAATATGGGGCGTCGTGTTCAGGCCTACCTGGACGCAAATAGTGGCCATTTCCAACACATGTTGTGATTCCATTTCCTTATACACATAATAAGGTAATTCAGTTCAAATTTCGCTGCGATATCTTCATTCGTGTTAAAGTTATCAAGGAAATTCCGGGTAAAGTAGAGAATAGTACACCTTGTATGTAGTAGTAGTAGTAGTAGTAGTAGTAGTAGTAGTAGTAGTAGTAGTAGTAGTAGTAAAGCGAATACTTTTGATAACTATGAAACGTAACTGTGCAAAAGTAACTACTTAAAATAGACAGCTAAGTGTCAAAATCAGGACTATGACACTCCTCGAATACGGTAGGTTAACACCTGTGTCCTGGCCAGACGGCGCTGGTGGCGGAAAATGGCGGATGTCCCTCCAGTGGAGCCTCCATATGGCTGCCGCCATCTTGAAGGCTCATTCCGGTTGGCTGGCAAGCCAATCTGCCTACGGGTGGGTGCCAAAAAATATGCCAAAAAATAAGTACGGTACTGCTCGGTACTGCTAGCTATCTTTAGTCATGTCTAAATAAAATA
>JYFJ02004996.1:0-27797 GCA_000934665.2 Catajapyx aquilonaris | reverse complement strand
TATAGCCATAATTATTGCAAAGATTACTACCAAATCAATGGGTCACTCCTATGGAAAAGTATTTCATAACCCGAGCAACGCCGGGTATCCTGCTAGTTATGACTATTTTTCTCCACATTGCAGGAATATATTCAAGTGCTGGTGTTAGAATGAGAACTAAATAATTGTGATAGTTGCTTCACACACAATTTCAACAAAATGGCAGAGCTAACAGTGAATCTGGATATAAAATCATGGAACGAGACTGAAGGAAGACTACCTTATACTCAGTGATTTTCATAAGATAGATTTGGGACAAGCTGTATAATTATTAGGCCAATAATTTCAGGTGAAAACATAAAATTAATTTTAGTAGAAGTGCGTTTTTCGACTCGGAAAACCATTGCAAACAACATGTGAAAAGTCTCTGGAAATCTAAGCCAGACGCCCAACACGAGAGGTGCACTAACCCATTCATTATGAGTAACACGGGCATGCGCATATTTCATTAACCTATACCTTGGACTGTTCCGTATGCAATTATAAATCCACGATATCGTTGGGCCACTTTTTGTGTCATCGACCGTTCACAATTCCTACTAATAATCCAACGATACGTTATACGGAATACCCAAGTGTTAATGTGAATACCTGAAATGTAAAATGATCAGTCACAAACGTGTTACATCACTTGGTCCTAANCTATGAGGCACCCCCCCCCCCCCTTTAAAGATGTAGGAGCCATTGGGCAAGATGGGTGCTTCAGGAGAGCTTCAGAGCCTTGCTGTAAGTTGAATCTTGGTTATTTCATGTGGATTGGACTTATCATCATGCCATTCCTCTGACAGAATATGGATTTTTTTTTGGATGAGTTGCGGTTAAGCACAATGAGAGAAACTGAAGATCGACGAATATCCTCAAGGGAAAGCTCGCTACCAAGATCAGCATCTTCTATGACAGGCTGAACACAAACAATTTAATAAACAGATTACAAACTCTGGTGCAGCGGTAGCCGGTACCAACAGGTGAAGAAGAACGATAGGCGAAGGCATTTTAACAGGACTCGTCATTCTTCACGAGAGGAAAGAGCATTGTAAGACCCAGACTTGGCTTTTACTATTGACTATTTAATGCAGTATTCGTATTTACTTGTCCAAGTCTTTTCAACTGTCTTTCTGAATACATCAGGGTGATATTTTGACATGGCAGGCACCATTCATTTTAAGGTACAAGGAAGGCCACACCACTCACCGGCTTTGATCGAATAATATGACGAGCATCTTGATGGTTACCAACAAACAGGATTACTTATTCTGTGATGGGCATTAAGAACAGCAGTCAAAATTTGACCTCATCGAGGCCGGATACGAAGCAGGATGCACTTATTAACCAGAATAACGGGAGTCGCATATATTAAAAGAGTAAACAGAGTTGAATTTTATAAGCCTGAATCATTAAATCAGACGTCAACTGAGTGACCATCATTGCAATGCTTGAGAACAGGAATGAACAGGAAGATATTCCCACGATATTCCAGCACAGATTCAGACGAAGATGACTACACTGCATTGCATATACAATATAGAGATACTAGGATGAATTTCATTTTCTCAATTGTTCCTGTGATGTGACAAAGAAGCTGAGGTGACTCTGAACCCGCGACATGTCAGCTCTACTTCCCAACAACAAGCATAAGCGAAATAGTGTGAAAAGAGCTCTTAGGAAGGATGACAAAACACAACACGGCATGCACTGGAGCAACCTCCTCTGTATGAATGAACGTCCGTATGGACATGGACGTAGTTGATGGCTCACGTGTCATGATGCATTTGGCCGAGATCACAAATTAGCAACCCACATCAGATAACGCAGCAAGCCCGTTGTAATATTTTTCTGAGTAAAATTTTTCTCATACTGATGTGTTTAGAAGAATAATACCTATACAAAATGGGACTCGGAAACTTTGCAGACGATAGATAACCCTCTTTATTTTTTCAAGTGAGAGAAATGCTGAAGGGACGCGGCAGAAAACGAGGGGTCAATATGATGATTAAGGCGAGGAAGGGACCGGCTCAGGTATATTTGAACGACCATTTTCTTTCTGACCAAAGTCGCAGTCAAAAAGGGCTACTTATGTAACAATTAATATAACAATATACCTTCGTTTACGCCGATTTGAACCATTCCCACCAGTGACGAAGAACATAATCACAGTTTTACACCAAACAATTACTGCAAGAAGCACAAGCATTGCTGCATGAAATGCAGCCAAAGCTGTAGGAACAATTTCTAAGCATATTCTTGTCCCATAATGACAATTCGTAGCGTAACTTCTTCCTGTCGGAAACACACTCCATCATCTTTCATAACCACTAACAACATTGCAAACTAGTGCATTGAATCCTGATGAAAGAGGAGCAGCAGCTACAACATTGCATGCCAATTTATTAAGTACCTGGATGCAGGTACATATAGCATTGTCCATCACTTGCTGCACCAAAATTTTGCAAACAACTGGGAACTCATACCTACATCGAAAAGAAGGTCAACAATTTAACATGTATTCAGATGAAATAATTATCATAACCTTGACGCCTGATATTAGGGAAATGCAGCCAAATCTGATGAGATCAACGGCCTTTCCTGAACAAGCAACCATATGCGCCGCACTGATGGTAGCCCAACGAACGAGGGAACGAACGCTCGACCATTTTCCTCTTGTTCTGGTGATATTTTCACGTGTGTTTCTGGTTCTGATCCTCCTACGTGCATGACGCTGTATCAAAAAGATTCTGATGCATTGAGGCACATATCATTAATGGGCACGAGACTGGCACGAGAGCTCTCTAAACGCACTTGCGATTGCTGATGATAGGGCATTGATAATTCTCACTGGTGGTGATAATATGTTATGAAAGTGTGCGACCTTGATTGAATCTGTTCCTGTATCTGTGGGATGACATTGATGGCCTGACTCGTGTGAAGTCACGTGAGGATGGGCCCTTTCTTCTATCCGGTGGTAAAGATTGTACCTGAAGACCCTAGACACATCAGGGATGACATACAACCAGGGAGCATATGCTCCCTGATACAACGATGGGCATACGGTCGGGTCGAAACTGATTCATAAATGACACTTCGCCTCCATCAACCCAACTGAGCAAAGATACATTGATTCTGGATGTTCATAAAGTATACAGCCTTAAGGTTTGGTCCTACCAAGATTTTCCACAGAATCTGAAGGAAAATCATGGGTGCTGGTGCATAAAAGAGAAAAATACGATTTCAGGATGAAATTCAGCGGGAAAGGCTCTGGGCCCGAGGCGAATATTGTCCTTGCATGCAATTAGCGACCTGTTCTATTTCCAATGTAAAAGTGAAGAGTATAGAACTGAAGGATACCACCGATCCCATGGCCTTTAATATGTTATTCGAGTGTACATGACCTTTCCATATTGAAGTCACCATTATATTAAATTATCTCAGGCAACATACTTCTAAAACTCACAAGAGTCACTGGATGATTGTGTCCCAATATCTAAAAATTATTACCAAGTGCACATAAGCCCGTGGCCATGATTTGAAGTCATATTTCTATTTTACCTGTGCACGAAATCATAATGGCTAACATTCTGTCGATGACGTTTAGCGCGTTGATAATGATACAGTATAATCAATGCGCGACACAAGAGGCTGCTGTGACATTATTTCTAAACACAGCATAGCACGCCGAATATTCCAATATTTAGACCTTTTATATCCCATCACCTCATAGATTGGCCGCGTACGATAGGGAGGGAACAATCTGATCATTTCACCGGGTTTTTCAAGAACCGCAAACAAGTGGACTCTCAACCCGGGCGCAGAGGTGAACGCAAGACTTAGATTCTCGCTCCACACAAGGTCGTACACGTGCTTGCCATAGTCAAATGGCGTCTATTCAAGATATCCGTGAGTTGATGGACCAACTACAATACAACCTACAGCAGATGATCGATGACTCTAGGGCCGCCCTGGAGTCGAAACAAGACGCGCACGCGGTCAAAGTGCACAGTGCCCTGAAGGAGATGTCAGCCAGGATCCGATCCCTTGAAGAAGAAAACGTGACCTTCAAACAAAAGGTGGACTTAGGGCCTAGCCACACTAGACGGAATCTCCGGACGGAAATTCCGGTGCGGTCCGCTCAAAATTTTCAAACACATGGAAGTAAACTGGATTCCGTCGGGATGAGACACACACGACGGTTTTTCCGTCGTTCCGTCGAGCACCAGCGGAAGACCCAGCGGAAGAAATCCGTTCCGTTTTCCGTCGGGGGCAATAATCCCACTGCAATGTATAGATTCCGGCGGGGCATGGCCACATCCCGACGGAGAAAGAGGGTCAGGTGCACCCTTCTTCTCGCCCTGGGCATTTTCTTGCAAGGAAGAAGGAGTTGTTTTTCACTAGTGGGCCGCAAGGCGGCAGCACAGTCGACGGAAATTCCGCATGACAAAAAGAACCTTCCGGACAACCGCACCGGAATCTCCGTCCGGAGATTCCGTCTAGTGTGGCTAGGCCCTTACTTCAGACGAGTTTGATTGGGATTGAAAACCAATCAAGGCGTTCGAACTTGCTAATATTTGGAGTGGAGGGCTCACCCAGCGAAACGTGGGAGGAGACAGAGAATCGCTGCAGGTCATTTTTTGTTCACTATGGACTGCACCCCGACCCAGCAAACTTGGAGAATGAAAGGGCCCACAGGATGGGTCGTATGGGCCCAATGCGCCCAATTATAGTGAAGTTTCTACGCTTCCCGGGACCCAACATTAAGAATAATAATTAGCAGTACTGGACAAGAAAGGACAGCACACACGGACTGCCGGGCCAGCATCCCAAATGCGGCCTGCTCTCTCAACGGAGCATCGTTAAGTCCAACCCGTATATCACCTTCACCTTCTATAGTAAAATGGGGTATCTCACAACCTCCAATGCCAAATGCCGCCCAGAATCTTCCATGACGGTTTGAAAATAAACTTGTTACTGAACAGCTGATTAATTTGTTGCACGGTCATGACAACACCGCTTATTATTGGTGGCAATCTTCGATCCACCATCGAGATAGAGTGATCAGGAAATAAGCATGGGAATTTATTAGAGAGAAAAAAAAAAAGTTATTTCAGACAGGGTGGAGAGGTAGAAATCAAGTCTCTATAAGGAACAGAATGGTTTTGAAACTAAACAGTCCCGAAGAAATTACCCTGCTTGAAGGATGTAATTTCAAAAAAACCGACGTCAGGACCGATATGGAGGATCAGCGATGGGAAATATTTGATACAGCACTGGTCGCATTGCTTGGATCCCTTTGATATTATTCGCAAAGTGCTTCGCCATCTCAACACTGGATCACTCACTATACATTCAGAACATGGGGTATCAGTCTACTTCGTTTCATTTTACGCTCTATTACAGTGCATTGGAGCTGATATACCTACAATTACTTGTACAAGAAACACAGTGAGACACAGAGCAAGTAAAAAAAGAGAGAGAGACCAAGCCGATGAGAAATTTTGACGTCACATTACGACTGCCATTTGCAATTAAAAGGTGCATTAACACTTTTGAATAATGCGCATATATTGAGTCTCCAGACCATTACTCAATTGAAGTACGACACTGGAACCCGCAGAAAGAGGAATTGGAATATCGCAAAGGACCTTGTCCTTTTCCAAATAATTAACCCAAGGTTTCAGGGAAATCCTCAACAATGACAAGGTGCCGCAAGGGGCCCAGGAAATCCTTCCAGACAGAGATACGTCTTCCATTCCGACCAGGAGGGGAAAAAAACCGTGTTATATAAGTGTAAAAAACGCCGGTTTTCATTCGCACTCTCGATTATTACATCAGCCCAATTATTGGGATGCAGACGTCCAACTACTGTCAACTCTCGCTGGAATATTAAAGAGTTTCATTAATGTCACTTGCACCATACAAGGAAGAAGTGGAGGAAGGAGGAGACGAAAAAATCCCCCATAGCACATGTGAACAAGTAAAAGGCGTCACATCTAATATTATAGGTAGTGAGACTAGTGCATTAAACAGTATTAGACATTGGTCAGAATTTGCGGGAAAAAAGGGGTTTCGTTACAGAAAAGTTAAATATACTCGTATATTCCATTATATCGTAGTAATATTACTGCCATTTTGATAAAAATTCCCACATGATCGCCAGCCGAGTGTTGCCCGGAACTGTTCAAAAAAAATGCACAATCCAACAACGAATGGCAACTTGGGTCTCGGGAGGTATAGGTCACGAGGAGCTGCCTTCACGTAGAGCAAGACGGACTATTGCACGCCCAAAATCCCATCTCCGGTTCATTTGGGCGAGACTCACAAAATAATGGAGTAGGAAGTTCCCCCCCAACAACTCTCCATTGTGGCCAGAAGCAACAGGCGCACGAGACCAACACTTGCACACGCAGACCTCCCATCTAATAATGGCACCATTCAAGGTGATGGGAAATTTCAACAATAGGATCGGGTGACCTCTCTCGATTAACATGCATATCAGGGTGCGCATCATGAATCCTACAAGACGACGAAGTGACATGGCGCAACATCACACCTGCCGTACTTGGATGCGATGAGAAGATGTGGACACCAGTATATGCGATATAATGATTCATGGCAGGTAACATAAAATGGATAATGCCACTGTCAACACGTTCATGTGAGGACGTGCACGAATAAGGAGGGATAAGCAGAAAGTTTCTCGAGGGAGCATATAGGCTGAAGCAGACGAAAGAAGAGACAAAGGGGATTTTAAAAAGGCATGATGAGACAATAGCAGGGTCTATCCCCCCATCCAAACGCGACGCACGTTCCATCATCTGTGTGGGGAGAATCTGACATTTCAAGAACGAGAACTGGCACGTTGCACTATGTGCAGGTAACCATCAGACGGGCTTGTGGCTTTGGTGTTTGCGGATGTGTCTGCTGTTCTGTGTTTTGCGAGGCCCAGCTGAGACGAGTACACATTGATAACGTACTTTCGTGCAAGCATGGACAATACAGCTCGAGAACTACGGAAGTCACGGGAGGAAACCCAGCGAGCTCTGTTCGACGGGATGGATGAGTTTCGGTTAACAGTAAGCACAATGAGTGAAACTGAAGATCGACGAAGATCCTCACGGGAAAGCTCGCTACCAAGATCAGCATCTTCTATGACAGGCTGAACACAAACAATTTAATAAACAAATTACAAACTCTGGGGTGCAGCGGTAGCCGGTACCAACAGGTGAAGAAGAACGATAGGGGAAGGCATTTTAACAGGACTCGTCATTCTTCACGAGAGGAAGGAGCATTGTAAGACCCAGACTTGAATTTTACTATTGAATCTTTCAATACAGTATTAGTATTTACGTGTCCAAGTCTTTTCAACTGTCTTTCTGAATACATCAGGGTGATATATTGACATGGCAGGCACCATTCATTTTAAGGTACAAGGAAGGCCACACCACTCACCAGCTTTAAATCGAATAATATGACGAGCATCGTGATGGTTATCAACAAACAGGATTACTTATTCTGTAAGGACTCATGCGAGTGTTTTGCTGTTTTACAACAACTTTATTGCCACTCGAATTATGAACACAACACATGTTGTCCGACTATTAAATGTGGATCAAATAACTTGTGTGCTGAAGAAAAATATAACGGAAGGTAATGAGAAAGAAGAGGCCAATTCCCGTGATATGATTGGATTACTGTGACCTGAGGGATCTCAATGCGATTATGCCACGGGTACAGAGGCGCATCCTCTTGTTTTCACACAACAGCCATTTGAACTCGGTTGATATCAGTGGCAACCAGGATAGACACACGTACAATAGCATATTTACTCATAATTTCCTAACAAGAAAATTTTTAACGTACACGTCGTTTGTCCCACTCGAGTTTAAGCGTATAAAGACTGAAAAAAATACGTTACTTGAACTGCACTTTTTAAACTTCGGAAGATATACAATCAAAAACTGCATCCGTGCAGAGCATTGCACGCAGGACACATTCAAGGCAAGCCTCGCCTAACAGAAGGACGACGCCACTGGCATTATATTATGAACTAGGGATTTGTTTGAACGAAGAAGCCGGGTTATACCTCATGCACCTGTGACCATGAACAGTACTGCATACGACGATGCAATATTAGGCGTCGCAATTTACAAGACCTATTTCTTGAACGATCGCGAACACTAGGACCTTTGCAACCTGCGCCAACACACTGTCAGAGTAGGGATGAGATAACTGAATAAATCATCCGACAAAGATCGTGACACATATTAGTCTCAGCTGTCCAGGAAGACATGCATCAATAACAAGGCTATTGGGGGAGGACACCACATGAAACCAAGCCACACACCTGAGGAACTGTCCCCACAGAGTGGTACGCAAATAATATATAGAAATGTCAACCTGGCAACCAAGTGACGAGAGGAAGACACAGCTTCACACGAGGTTCAAAACCATGTCTGAATTTGCTGGAAGAAAAGTCAGTACATGGATAAAATATTAGCAAACGTGTAACGTAAATTAACACTTTCATATATGAAAGACCTCCAACATTATTCTGTTAACATAACATGCTAACCAATATTTAAACTTGAAAAATATCGTCCTGTACTAATTTTTAAATTTGTTTATCATGCTCCGTTCCTGCTGAGTCCTACAGCAACAACTTTCCTTTATTTTCTGACGTGGAAGAAGGGCGTTAGGGAGAGAAGCTGCATTCATTGTTGCTCGATGTTAAGAGGAGAGGGGGCTTGTGCCGTTACATGCATGCAATTATTTCCATCGTCATGCTGTATGAATACCATGCTCTCTCAGCAATGACACCAAATTGAGCAGATATAAAGACGTAAACGTTCTCACGAAAATAATATACGGCATAGTCTTAATAAGCGCTGCCTTGGATCCCGTCATGTCGAGCAGGCAGCCCTGCCACCATGCTTATCAATTACACGTAATGGTCATCGATTGATTTTCATTGCCATCTTGTCAAGTGAAGCCAATATTTCCCGTCGTTTTTTCATTATTTTAAACTTGACTACTTGGAACTCGAGGAGCCTCAAAGAGCGAAGAAGGTGCCAAGAGCGTGCATTTGACAATTTGACGCCTAATAAAAAGGACGGAAAACGACCAGAAGGGATTACCTGAGACAGACCAAAGTTTAGAAGCAAAGCACAATCCTTCGGCCTCTTTTGGACTGCGTTGCAAGACAAATATCCGTGCCCACATTATGATTATTACTTGCGCTAAATGGAATATGTCACTTCCTCTAGTGCTGTTTCCCGTGGAAATGCAGCATTTGCAAAACACAATGGGTGAGATGTGATAAACTGAGGAAGACGTGGTGAAGGTCAACTACTGAATGGAACAGCACAAAAGGTTATGTTTTACATTTGCCAGTAGCTTGCACATGGAAGTATTCGGTTCATTTATGCACCGGTATCCCTTTCCATAGGTCATGTCCACACGAGCAATCTCGGTTAATTGATCGCGTAATTATTCGCCATGTTGTATTTTAATGAGTGACCATCAGAGCAAGAACAATAGGCTGCACTTAATTCACCGAATTAACACAGTGTAAGATAGGTCTGTAAGATAGACGCAAGGAATTGTGAAGGAAAACAATCTGCACAAAATCGGAAAGGTGCAGGGTACATAGAGGGCACACAAACACTCTTATCTTATCATCAGGACCAGAAAGAACAGGTAACGAGGCCATGCTCAGCAGGAGACGACACTTGGAGTTTTCCCTAATAAGGTCTCCTCCAAACACATTATGCACAACACAAGCCGAGAATTAGCAATCGTAACACCACCTTAGATTTTCAATCAAGCCCTACATGTACCGTGCATGTTTCCTTTCCATGAAGCCACACATTCAATGGTAGAAGTATTTGAAGTAACAATACAAACAGGACACAAGCAAGAAGTGCTCATGTAAACTCTCTTGGGGAGAAATGAACCAAAATATTTACGCACACAATTGGTGGTGATGAGTGTTTCGGCGATTCACTTGACAACGCGGCGTCATATGTCTGCGTCTTCCTAGAATGAGGACGGTGAATACCAGCGACAGAAGAGCACATAATGGGACTAGCCCAGTGCAGAAGGAAGTTGGAAGACATTATTATGGGCACAGCCCTCCCGTGAAAGATCCTAGAACATGTATATTGCTAACAGGTAACGTACTCGTAATAAAGTAAGGAGTACATTTGCACAAGGCTCATTATGACTATTATTCTCCACATTGCAGTAATAAATTCAAGTGCTTCCCATTGGCAAATTAAGTGGGGCGGAAGCCACGAGAAGGGCCCACACTTTGGCCCACTTTACACCAATTAGGTGATATTTACGTGTCCACACAGCACCACCAACATACAGTATTCGAGAACATAAAAACCAGATTTTTTTTTTTCTTCGTAACTCACAAGACGATACGAACCTGCCAAGGAGGACACACATTCTATAGCACCAGGACGACGACTCTCATCTTGGTCACATCCCAAAGAGAAAGAGGAATAATGAAAGGAAAGAAATACACCTTCTGCCACAAGATACCATGCGAAGAGGTTCACCTCTACACATCATTCCAGTTCGTACACAAGAAGGTGCTCCAGGAAAGACTCGTGGTGAGCAATGGTCGTAATAATACTCAGAGAAACATGTCTTGTGACATGCTTCCCTCGACAGTCATCATTCTGTGAAGAAAGACTGTCCATGATTCTGTCCACCATGATTTAAAGGCAGCCAGCGGGGCACGGGAGAGAAACTTGAAGGCAATAAATTACATGCAAATCTACAAACACACTCGGAGAATTATTTGTATCTGGAAATTGCAATAAGTAATAGAAAGTCACGAATATATCAGTTACACGACGTAATTTCTTCATACATGTTCATATTGTATTGTATTCGTCAATAAGATAATGTTTCTTTTTAATGTGCAGTATGTAGTGCGAAAAGGGGGGCAAGAATGAGATTGGAACAATGAATTACACGTCTCTTCTAGCAGCCACTTCACACTTGCTCATATTAGACTGTGCAGTGTAATTGAGTCTATGGCATACCCATGCATTACCCGTGCAGTAGTCTAGACAACTAGACCATATATACACACACTCCTCGACCGTGGTCTAGACTTTAGGGCCCTCCAGAAATGGACACGCGAATTTAACATAGACAATGAACGTGCAGGGTTCCATAATTAATGCTCACTAGCGGGCAAGTCTAGATTGACAGACTGAATGAGGCATACACAAGTGTTTTACAACAGTACATTGACCTGCTAGAAGAGAAAGTAAGCTGCAATCTGATTGTCATATGACCTGACAGTAAAAAATTCTGACCTATAAGCAGGATTATTCCGACTGTGGAGAGTTCAGAGAGGTTTTATAAAATGCGGATAAGATCTAAAATTGACATATTGTAGTGTCCTGGCAACCAGGCTGTTGTCTGTTGCCCTGGTTGCCAGTATGATGTTGTTATTGATTTGAATGAAAAGGTTAGTTCTCGTTCTACAGGCCTCCTGGACGGATGTGTTGTACGAGTTGTCCCGAATATAGTCCACAGTGGTGGTTTTTACCCTCTTCCCCGGTGTGTTTCCCTGGGTTATTTTGTGGTGTCTCTTAGCCGATAAGCATGGAATTAAGTGGAATACCCCACAAGATACGTCCATGATCGACATTAACATAATGGTTTGGTTTGGTTTGGTTTATTAGGAAGAAGCCAAAGCAACTGTGGCTATCTGGCTGTAAGAAGACGCAAAGGTGGGACAGATGGAGAGAGAAACGAAGAGGAAAAAGAAGAGAGGAACAGACTGGCATCTCTCTTAGTCTGTCTCCTATCCCAAAGACCTGTCCGGCTTGGGTGGCCCTACCAGTAGACGAAGCTACCGCCGGCATAGCTCTTGGGGTCACGGGAGAAACGCAAACCCCACCACCACGATAAGGTGGAGATACCATCGGGGGGCATTAACATAATGAAATAATATGAATGTATATGGAAGAGAAATGGACCTTGGTGCTCTCTCGAGGAAATACCTTGACAGAAGACTACACCTCCATGTCCCATCACCAGTAATAATCCCGATAAACCAGCAAAGATCCCATCAAACTCGTTCCTCACAATCACACCTGCGTAACAGTGACTATCCCGGACTTTCGGGGCCTTCCTTTGTGACCTACGACCACAACTCCATAACCATGACCAAACCATTATATTCTACACGACCACACTAGTGAAAGTATCTTCTGAGATATGTAACTCATTTTTGACAAAAAGTGGTCCTTGATCGTTCTTCCCCCGAGGTCTTCAAATAGTGCCACAATATTACGGTTGTGGAATCCACAGGCTTTTCCATTGACGCCGAGCAAACACAAGAAGGCAAACAGACAGCACTTGAGGATCACACCGCATGACAGAGCATAATTATATGCATGTGCGCAAATCAATACATTCTCACACCCATTGAATCTGATTTATTAGCCACAACCTATACAGTAGTTCGAATAATTCACCAGGTCACATGGCGGTAAAAGTTTCCAGCGTGAAAATCCTGTGTAATCAACTCTTTCCGGAAAAGTGTGGAAAAATCAGACAATATTACTATCCCTTACACGCTGACCACACCATCATTATTGTACAGAACATGCTAACACCTAATACCGGTATTACATCTGGTTAGAATGAGAACTAAATGTGATAGTTGCTTCTTACTCCACACACAATTTCAACAAAATGGCAGAGCTAACAGTGAATCTGGATATAAAATTATGGAACGAGACTGAAGGAAGACTATACCTTATGTACGCAGTGATAGATTTGGGACAAGCTGCATAATTATTAGGCCAGCAATTTCAAGTGAAAACATGAAATTAATTTTAGCAGAAGTAAAGTGCGTTTTGCGCCTCGGAAAACCATTGCAAACAACATGTGAAAAGTGTCTGAAAATATATGCCAGATGCCCAACACGAGAGGTGCACTAACCCATTCATTATGAGGAACACGGGCATGCGCATATTTAATTAACCTACCTTGGACTGTTCCCTATGCAATAATATATAAACCCACGATATTGTTGGGCCACTTATTTTGTCATCGCCCTACTAACATAATTCCTACTAATAATAATTATTAGACAACACATTCCTGTAGTGCACCCACCTGGTCCTGAATCAGATTGATTGTACTGACCATTATTTTGAAAACCACCACATAGAATTTGATCTGGTAACACATAAATTGCAGCCTATTTGCTAGAAACAATGACCTGGTCCCTCGCAGGGGTCCGCTTGTTCCATAACGATTTAATAAAATTTATATTTATTGATTCGCTTTGATCACATTTCCTGGCATTACGTATAGGATTGAAATGTTTCAATTCAATCCTTTGGATCACTTCAATTGAACTGAATTGATCTTGAAACAATTGACCTTTACCCGCGACATCCCAGCTCTACTTCCCAACAACAAGCATCAGCAAAATAGTGTGAAAAGAGCTCTTAGGAAGGATGACAAAACACAACACTGGAGCAACCTCCTCTGTATGAATGAACGTCCGTATGGACATGGACGTAGTTGATGGCTCACGTGTCATGATGCACTTGGCCGAGATCACAAATTAGCAACCCACATCAGATAACGCAGCAAGCCCGTTGTAATATTTTTGTGAGTAAGATTTTTCTCATACTGATGTGTTTAGAAGAATAATAATACCTATACCAAATGGGACTCGAAACTTTGCAGACCCTCTTTATTTTTTAAAGTAAGAGAAATGCTGAAGGGACGCGGCAGAAAACGAGGGGCAATTATGATGAGCACTGATTAAGGCGAGGATGGAACAGGCTCAGATATATTTTAACGACCATTTCCTTTCTGACCAAAGTCGCAGTAAAAGACATTCTTCATGCGGCTTCATGAGGTATTTTCACACCAGGATGCGCCCTGCACTGATGACCAGCATAAAGAATCACGACGTAGGCTTACAATGACGCGGATGGCACGGAAATACGAGCGTACATGTCGAAATGAAACCTTGTTTAGCAGTCTGTCCTATATCACAAGTGCGTCATTCCTTCCTCTCTATGCCCAAAATCTTCCTACACGTACCCAAACATTGAAATGGCCAATTTCGGAAGTCCATAATATTTGGGCAAAGAAAGTCATAGAAGCCACACATAACGGGCTTCTTGCGCACAACAATAGCATTACAAAAAAGCAACATTACAAGTAACTTTCCACATATCCACACATATCCTTTCTGAAAACAATCTAAAAATTAAACATGGAACGCAACAAACACCGTTGTGTCGTATTTCACTGGCTTACACATTGCCATAAAAATGGGAGGGTTTATGATTACTCTGCGACACGGAGACAAAACAGCTTTGAGCTTCCCTTGGTGCCATATGTGACCTGATAAGATCCCGAGATTCAGGATTAGCAAATTGGCGCACTATTCGTCTGCTTCGTAATGAAGCTGTGCCATTGTGTGAACTAATATTCACTCTATAGTTCACGTGAGATGGTGGCTGCCAACAGTACAACAATACTATGGTTGAGTAATGCACAGGCATCTCCATACACGACACAAATGATTCACACAGAACACACCACAAGACATAGCATGTATATTACCAAGTAATATTGATTAGCCTGTTACTCACAGCTTTCAATCAGCAACTCTTTTAACTAGGGAAAGGTCTCTTCTTGGGTCTTTCGAGCCTTTGCGTCCAGTACTGCAACAAGTTAATTATTTTTGCGCAAAACATGGGGAGAAAAATTTACTCCGGCTGACCATGAGCAGAAGGAATCACCACGTATATAATGAAATCGTTTTATTCCATCAGGGGCACGTTTACGCCGTTTTGAACCATTCCCACCAGCGAGCAGCGACGAAGAACATGATCCCAGTCTTACACCAATCTGAAATACAATTACTGCAAGAAGCACAAGCATTGGAAATACAGCCAAAGCTGTAGGACCCATTTCT
This sequence comes from Catajapyx aquilonaris, assembly GCA_000934665.2. Lineage (NCBI taxonomy): Eukaryota > Metazoa > Arthropoda > Diplura > Dicellurata > Japygidae > Catajapyx > Catajapyx aquilonaris. The sequence goes on along the minus strand of JYFJ02004996.1, from coordinate 12,787 downwards.
AAGCATAGTCTTGTCCCATACTAACAATTCGTAGAGTGACTTCTTCCTGAAGTACTCTCCATCGTCTTTCATAACCCGTAACAAAATTGAATCCTGATGAAAGAGGAACAGCAGCCACAACATTGCATAGTGACGAACATAGAGACACTTATTCCAATTCGGTCTTTGTACAGTATATGAGAACGAGTCTGGTCCATCGAAAAGAAGGTCAACAATACCATGTATTCAGATAAAATAATTATCATAACCTTAACGCCTGATATTAGGGAAATGCATCCAAATCTGATGAGATCAACGGCCTTTCCTGAACAAGCAACCATATGCGCCGCACTGATGATAGCCCAACGAACGACGGAACGCTAGACCACAATTGTTCTGGTCATATTTTCACATGTGTTTCTGGTCCTGATCCTCGAAGTTTGCTTGTTTGAATGAGAAAGGAATCAATGAACCATGGAGAAAGACACTCTCATTATCAGTCGATCTCTGTATGTGACAACAAGTCAGGCCGATATAATACGTATGTGGGTGGGGGGTGGGAATGCAACACCATTATTATCGGGTCTGCTGATGTGTCCAGCACTGTACAGCACTCACGTACCTTCCTTCCATTGTTTACCTCCAACACAGGTCGCTAACACACTACTACTTCCCGGGAGCCGATGCGATGGCTGCCCCACCAGCACCGCATGTGAACAATTTATGTGAATTGCAAAACATAGAAGATGCATCCCATGAGGCACTCTCCATGGCTACAAAATGATGAGCCAATTTTTCATTGTTTCACTGGGGTTCTCGCAAAATGGCAGAGAAATACTTGCAGGAGCCAGCATATAGGATTCTTTTGCGTGCATATGACGATGTATCAAATAGATGCTGATGCATTGAGGCGCATATCATTAAAGGGCACGAGAGCTCTCCAAACGCAGTAGCGTTTGCTGATGATAACATGTGCCGGTTGTGTGACCTCTCATTATATTATCAATATCATGTCACTTACGGTACTTTACATGGACAATTATGCATCTGAAAACCCTAGACACATCAGTGATGACATACAACGGTAGGCATTGCTACTTCGCCCCCATCCACCCGACTGAGCAAAGATATATTGATTCTGGATGTTCATAAGTTTACAGCCTTAAGGTTTGGTCCTACCAAAATTTTCCACAGAATCTGAAGGAAAATCATGGGTGCTGGTGCATAAAAGGGAAAAATACGATTTCAGGATGAAATTCAGCGGAAAAGGCTCCGGGCTTACTAAACACTAGGATATTATCATCATACACTGTGCACATATGACCAAAAATACACCAGGTACTACTTCGAGTGGCTTTCTGATGTAAATTCCATTACATTACATTTGGGAAAAGTGTATGACAATTTCTGAGGAATGATGGGGGACACAGTCATGATGTTTCGAATCATCTGTAGAACTATACATCACGGAAATTCACTAGACATCAGCAGCTGGTTTGCATTTTCAAGTGCAACGTGACAATCATGTACTTTGATATCATGTACCATAGCTACAGTTCTTTCCCTTCCCATTTGGCTTGCACTCTCCGCAATTGACAGGTCCACTCGTCACTTGTCGTCATCCGATTTGAGTGAATTAAGTGAGGGCTTTGATTATTATAAGACCATGCACCTTTGCGTGGCGACTCACACACACTCTAACAAGCAGTAAAGAGGCAATGTTGAGCCTATGAGCCTGCGGCCTCTCATTCATACGTAATTGCCTCGAGTGATGTTTATAAATCCATCTTGCAGATAAGTTATACAGTAATCTTATATTTCTCGACAGCGAAATAGTTTCTGCCAGAAAATACATCATGTCCTGCTCACTCATCATGTGCTCGAAATTCCAGATTGTCCTAAAGAATTCTACGACGTCCTGCAACATGAAGCAACGAGATTTAATGGGACGACTATTGAGAGTCAGAAACATCCCATTCTATTTATGTGCACATCATTTATACGCGTATCACGACATAACACATTGATGGTCATCCACTCGGTGGAATCTCTGGGAAACCTGATGCAGCCATGCAACTGTCATGAGCTCAAAATGCAACATTATTCCCGGACATTCTTTGGTTCCTTGCAACACGAAAGAACGTCAATAACAGCATGACTGTATGAAGAACCATTCAATCCATCTCGGTCTCACATATTAACTAGTAAATTATATGTTGGCTATGAAAGTCTGCAGCAATATGAACGGAATTATCATCCGAGATGTCCCTGGCAATATTAAGTGATTAGGCATCTTACATTAGGAACCTCTGAACAACAGCGTCTGTCATAACAATTCTGCATTATATTTAGTGAAAAAATTATATACTGATAGTGATACTCATTAACAATACAGAATATAAGTGGATCGAATGCTGATGAAAGAGGAGGAGGAGCTACGATATGTCATGTCAATTAATTACCGGTATACATAGAAGCAGGTGTACATTTCTCATCACATGCTGCACCAAAAATTTTCAAACATGAACACATACTCAAGTAATGCCCAGACTGATTTATTCATTTACAGCGTTTTCCTATGTATGCAAACCTGATAGAGCCTGATTTGGAGGATTGCATTATAAATGTGAATATATCTGGGATTCAAATGTCCAGTCATAAACATACCAGAACAGTTTCCATTGTGACGACCCACATAATCACCACGTGCTGCAGTCCTCCGGATTGTAAACCAAACTACACTGACGATAGTGACGAACAGGGAGAGAAATACCAACACTTATTCACATTCTGTATTTGTGATCCACAAGTCGGGTCCATCGAGGAGGAAGTAAACAACACTGTGTACTGAGATTTACCACAACCACTTAAGGCGCCTTAAGGATTGGGCTGACCATAATTATCTGCAGAATCTGAACCAAACCCTGCTTGTGCATAAAATGTCAAAAAATACGATTTTAGGATTAAATTCCCCCGAAAAGGCTCTTGGGCTGAGGCGAATAATTAGCGAGTTGTTCTATTTGCAATGTAAAAGCGTAAAGTATAGAGCTGAAGGATCTCACCGATTCCACGGCCCTTATTACGTGATTCAAAAAAATTAGTAGAATTCCTTTTTTGCTTGCCTGGGACAAATGCTCCCACTGAAAGGGTATTCTCCCTCATGAAGAGCGTGTGGACCAGTGACAAAAGTCAGCTTAGTGTGGAAACTCCAAAGGCAATGTGAGTGACTAAGGTCAACTACGATGAAACTTGTGTTGAGTTTTTTAAATGATCAATTATGTTAAGATGTACTGCACGAGAGCAAAAAAACTGCAGTGCAAATGATGGTTGGCCCCTATCTCGTGCCTGATTCGTACCAAATAAATACAATTCAATCAAATTCTGCACAGCTTATTGTGCCGCATTACCAGTTAAGGAACTCACTATTCATGTTAATGTTGCTGTCGGAAATAAACTATAGCAACCGTGCAACACTTCGCAATCATCAGAAACAAACCTCGTGTAAATTACTACCAGAAAATTATTGCCCAATATGCATAGGCCCGTGGCCATGATTTGAAGTCATACTGATATTTTACATGTACACGAAAGCATAATGGCTAACATTCTGCCGATGTCGTTTATCAGTTTGATAATAATGCAGTATAATCAATGCGCGGCACACGAGACTGCCGTTACATTTCTAAATACAGCATAGCACGCCGAGATTATTGTAATAATTATTGCAATCATTCACTCTTCACACATTTCAAACATGTTACAAATATTACCTGAGCACCAGAAATTCATGTGCAAGGGCAGGCAGTCTTGCTGTAACTACACTGTAACTGACACCAGACATTACACTCAGACTAGCAGGAAAGTCAGTATGAAATCTCTGTGAATTACTCTCTTAACTATCAAATCTCTGAGTCAGGCCAGAACATCTAACACTGCAGTGACGGCCAACATAATAATCATCTTGTAAACCAAACCACACTGACGAACGTGAAGAGAGACACTCTCACACACACTTATTCTAATTAGGTCTTTGAATGTGAGAACAAGACGTATGGCCCACCGAAAATGAGGCATGCAACACCAAGTACTCAGATAATGAATATCATAAACACGACAAGCCTGCTATACAAGGNAAAACCCCCCCCCCCCCCCCCCCCAGGTTAGTCGTCACTTGAATCCTGAAGCATACGCCCTTACACATCGGCTCACATTGAAACGTACACTACATCCCATGCAAGATTCTGAATTCGGACCTGCAAAGTATGATGATAATGAGGCCAAAATGATGCGGTGTGGGTGGAAAACATGACCACCCTAGGCCTAGCTACATGACACTGCTGGTAAAGAGCAACACCTGAGCAGGCATAATACGCACTGCTGGACTGTCACCCCCGTCTCCACACGTAGGTTATTGTATCCCCCATCCTCCCAGTTGGGCGGCCCCTGGTGTGTGTGATCTGCCCCTGGGCGAGACTAGGAGAGAGCCAAGAGAGAGACGCACTTCCCAAGGGCAGGAGAGGAATGAGAGGGTAGCAGCGCCTGTCGCCAAGGGTGGTGGTGGGAAGGGGAACTACCACAGTTCAGCACACCCGACGCCAGGTGTCTCCACTCGACGCGTGGAAAACATGGCGGATGGCAGTGGAGGCAGCCATCTTTAGTCCACCGTTAATTTGGATACAGTGTTCGACATAAGTGATAATAATACCATGCTGTAATGTTCGATCTTTCATTTGGTTTGTGAAGCTGGGTACCTGAATACCATGAATAATGAATCACAGCATCAAAGTACCCGGTCAGGGCACACTCTGACGGGAACAACGGCAACGGCGTGTTATACTTTTGAACCAACATAACCCTGACCATGCTACAATTAAGGCGCATACAATTAGGTGCAAAGCTTCAGATACATATCACGAAGCATGTGCTGAATATTAAGTGATTCGGCAGCTTACATTAGGAACCTCTGAACAACAGCGTCTGTCATAATAATTCAAATCAGATTTGTTAAAATTCTGCATTGAATTTACTGAAAAAAAATTATATACTGATAGTGATACACTCATTAACAACACTGCAAACTGATTATTTTACGCTAATCAGTAATGAATTGACCCTTCAAAAAATTCGCAGGCATTTTGTACGGGCAATTTTATCCAAGCACGAAAAAAAAGAGAAGACTATAATTGGCGGGTGTACAAGTAAAATATCAGCATGACTTCAAATCATGGCCACGGGCCTATGCGCATTGGGTAATAATACACGAAAGCATAATGGCTATATGCCATTCTGCCGATGTCGTTTATCCCATTGATAATAATATAAACAATGTGGGACACAGCAGCCCACATTTCTAAACACAGCATAGTATATAATAAGCCGAGATATTATTGCAATCATTCACTCTTCACCACATTTCAAACGTGTTACAAAATAATATTACCTGATGAGCAACAGAAATTCACGTGCAAGGGAAGACACAGTCTTGCTGTAACTCGAAGGTTACAAAACACTAGCAGATGATCATACATTGTGCCCATATGGCCAAAAATACACCAGGTAGGCTACTGCTTCGAGTGGCTTTCGGATGTAAATTCCATTAGATTACAATTATTGCGAAAAGTGTATGACAATTTTCCGAGGAAGGTTGGGGGACACAGTCATGATGTTTCGAATCATCTGTAGAACTACATAACGGAAATTCACTGGACATCAGCAGCTGGATTGCATTTTCAAGTTTGGTCACCATTAATTGGGAGGCCTCAAAGTGCGAGCAACTTGTTCGCTCAAGTTGCTCAGATACCGGAACTGCATGGCAAAAATTAGAAACGCCACCAATATGTTGGAGCCGCATGGTGCCACGACGGTGGTGTAGTGGATTCCGTAATCTCGCACATGGTGTACCTGCATTGAACGGACTTGTAATAATTGTCGGCAGCAATAATGAATATTCAAGGCAAATTTGAGGCAACTGACAAAAGTCACCCTAACCACGCTGTTTATACTGATGCGTCATGCAGTAACGGAACATTTCGCGGCATCTTTCAGGGATACTCCCCAGGAAGAGGAAGTAGTAGGAGGATTTCATTCGACTCAAGGGCTATTGGACTCAGCATTCCTTGTGGTTTCGGCACAACTTGCAAATTTGATGTATAAGCGCAGAAAAATAATATATAATTATATTGACTTAAAAAATGATGCAGAATAATTATATTGATCGTCTTGGTCTATGGAGCATAATTAAGTGCAAATAACTGCAGAGGTAGACAGAAGCACACGGGCCTCAAAATGGCTGTGCATGCGGGGAGACATGTTTGATCCAGTGGGAGCCTGCGGACAAATATTGCCTTATTTTCATTTTCATCTGCAATACTGCCTCCCATAATAATTAGCTAACTCAGAGTTAAGACGGTGACATTGAATTACTATTTTAAAATAATAATCAGTCAGTTTTCTTGTTAACTTCATCCTTTATTTAATGTTCATTTTTTAATTGTGGGTAGGGCTTCTGGATGACTCACTTGGGTACGAGCAATTTGACCTTCGTTAATTTTTTTATTGATCGGTTTTACATTATTGGTGCTGGTGCCTATTCATTTTAATCGCCTGGGACCATCATGACAGCACATGCCATGACAGTGGTGTCCGGATTAATTGGGAAGCAATTTAAGTAGCCACTATTAAGACACTGCCAAATTATAAGCAGATTAATTACGAGAAAAATCCCATTGAAGGGAAAACTTAACTGAAAGACTAATGCGCAGTACATGCATTTTTATCGCGAAATTAAGCCTGGGAGTGAAACATAACCATCAATGCCCTTGTCATTGCTCGTTAACTTGCAAAGTCATTACAATTATTTCCTCACAGGTTCAATCAAGTGTATACTTCGCAGTGAATACATAAGTAACACTTATTCACCACATTTGTAGGTGAAATACTCAGGTCATTGATTCCATCTGCTGCCAGATTTAACGTTTCCAATGCCGCGCTTTTACTAATTAACACTGCCAGGCCATTTTTCAGTAGATTACAGGTGACTTCTCAAAGCACAATAATTAACTTTTGATCGTCACATGTAAAAATATATAGTTTAACGGAATAACAGTATATTCAAGGCACATGCTTTTGACGAGCAACCCTCAGAAACCGGCATATCCCATTTCAACTGTTATTCGATTTAGATTTTAAGCATTTGTTGATAACTAGGAATCCATTAACTTTAACGAACAATTCATAATTTGTAACCACCACAGCAATTCGCATTGAATATCTTGCTTTTTCTGCGAAACGCCCGAGACGACCAGAGGCGATACAACGCTCCCATTACCAACTCAGAGTGCATGTACCTCATCGACAGGGGCACTGGTGATGAGCCTGCTTTCGACCTCGCAGTGCACCCAAAGCATCAGGCCGGATGCATGAGGTTGAACTACTGTAGCAGGCATGTTGACCCAATGGTCTTCACCATACTCTTCACATCCGGTGACTCAGGTTGGACCATCAAACCCCAAAACACGATACCCAAGGGAAAGCCTTTGACACCGTTGCAGTTCTATTCGAGTCGTCTGGCGGTGCGGGAGGGATTCAATCCTCTGCATCACGGTGGAAAACTTTTCCAACAGTTCATTGTCCATTCTGATATATTCAAGTCCTTGAGGGTGATCGCCAAGGCAAAGTAGATGGCGACAAGGTAGTGACTGACAATATCACTTTCAAAGAGGTACTATAAATTATATCAATCTGCAAATTGTTTGAGTGATGCGGTAGGAGCCTATAAGCAACTGCGGTTATTACATAACAATGGGGAGGTTTGTACCAGGGTTGGAAAAAAGCCTTTTTTTTTAAAAGAAAAACCCAACCCACACGGGTTTTATTGGTTCTTTTGGGGGGTTTTATGTGTTTTTCTGGTAATTTAATGTATCGTATCGTTTCATCATCACTGCATAATGTCCACTTGAAATCTTGAATGCTATTAAATGATGCGCCACTCGGTAGAACCAATGACTGCAAGATGCGTGGGAATTCCTCACTGACACATACAGTACCCCATCAAAAAAAAAAACCCACCGGGTTTTTTTGGGGTCGGGCCCACCTGTAACAACCCTGGTTTGCACCCCATACGTTATGGTTTTACGCGAAGTAACAGCCGCAGGCCTAGAAAAATCGAGCGGAACGAGTATTTTTCTAGTTCACATTTTAAAATGCCTATTGTTAGACTCTATGCAACAAGCACTTCCATCCAACACGTTTATTACTGTGCATGGAATAGTCCGTCAATGTGACAAGATAACTGAGTATAGAACGCCTCTCATGCGCTAGCATAATTATCACTTATGTCGAACTGTGTCCTATTAACGGTGGACTAAAGTGGACAAAAGTTGATCTACGCATCCATTGATCCATCCAGTCCAACACATTCCCATGTACGTGCATTCTTCAGATATTCTTCACTTATACTTATGACTGATGTGACGGACTAAACGAAGGTCGTTCACTCCCCATTTACCACTACTGTTCCTAATAACCACTTACTTCGGCTCAACAAGAAGAAACAAAACATTACACTTTATGAGCAGTGCCAATGAATGCCCACCAGCTGCCTGGCATGTACAGCAGATTCATGCAGTCCTGTTGCTAATTACACATGTCACCATGCCACAGCAGACATTACACTCACAGTCAGACTAGCAGGGAAGTCAGTATGAAATCTCTGTGAATTACTTAACAATTAAATCTCTGAGTCAGGCCAGACCATATAACATTTCAGTGACGTCCAACATAATCATCTTGTAAACCAAACAAAACTGACGAACGTGAAGACTGAAGAGAGACACTCTCACCCATTATGGATATTCCACCAAGTTGTGGTACTGTTGTGAAATCCCTCCAGGAGCTAAGGCAACATGTCATTCCCAATATGGAACTACTCTGTAACACTTCCCCCTACAAGAACTGGCTCAATTGGCTACATGTGAGCGTGCAATTCTGGCCCCTAAAAACGACTCTGTTGATCTCATCCTCCGACTACTGCCGAGCATTGAACACACATACCAGTCTGTCGACACTGCTATTGATCAAGCAGTGTATTATCCGACTGAGTTCCTCAACTCACTTGGACAAACAATGAAGACTTCTAGACCTCCATGCCCGCAGCATCACTAATAAGAACGAAAGTCAGTTTAGGTTCTATCAAACCCGTTACCAGATAACAATCACAAAGAGAGACAAGACTGAATTGCCAGAATATTACTCTTCCCTTTGCAGAAGCATCAACACAGTGGGTTTAAATAGTTGAAACAGTCGCCGGCAAACGCCAAGGAGAACAACACACCAGGACTGGCACTGGATATTTGGACAAACGGAATGGGGGGCTCACAAGAAGGGCATTGTTAGTTGGCTGAATCCCTCACACAGGTACACACACTTCGCGTGTTCTGTGGTGTGTTAGATCCAAACCGCGGAATTAATTCTTTTGCATTACATCTGACTTAACATTAAAACGGATTAATCGATATACTTACAGATACTTGGAACGACAACAAGACTTGCCAAGGATGGAATAAGTTCACCGGACAAAAGAGCATGCACAGTAAGTAAGAATAAAGCATAACAGAAAGGTCTTTGAATTCTACCAGACAAAAAACCAGTGTGGCTGCCGTAGACAATAAATACATACTGAACATTCATAATTCCCATTTTGGTATTCCAAAAGATAAAGGAGCGATAGATGGACGCAGAAAAACGAAGGCAGAAACAGCACAATTATTACCAACACTTCACATACGTAATCCGGATCGTATGATATTATAAGGAAAGAAATAATGAAAGAGAACGCTGCAGAAACATATTGCGATTAATTGATTGATTTGAGACTTTTATGGCGCTCCACCATTAATGGCTACACACAATCATCCGGTCGTCACGTTTGCGAGTAACAAATGTTACCATCTAAAAGGGGAGACTATCTGTTATATTTCTATGAACACTGCTGCAAACTTTATAGCATTGGTATTATAAAAATCATTAAAACAGAGATAATTCTTATTGACGCAGTCCTGCCATCGTCACATTTACCAGTAAAATTAGTATCTGACTTATAACATTTGTATAGCCAACTAAGAAATGAGTAATGCATACATACTTATCAAACAATGGTTTGTTACTTAGCATTAAATGTATGTAGTATGTATTATAGTAGTACTCGGTGCAAGTAAACAATGAGAGTTTGCAACCAACAGAATTGGACGACAATGAAAGGCGGTGCAAGGGACCAGGTGGTGGAGCAAAAGGCTTTCTGGTCTCACGAGGGTAGTTGAGCTCACCCATTTGAGTGAATTAAATGAGAGTTTTTTATTATAAGACCACTCAGTTTTGAGCGGCGACTCACACACATGCAAACAAGCATTACAGAGACGAAGTTGTGCCTATGGCTGCGGCCCCTCATTCGAATACGAAATTGCCTCCAGCGATGTTTGTTAATCCATCTTGCATATAAGTTTAGCCGTAAGCTTATATTTATCAATCGCGAGACACGCTCTCCGAGAAAACACATCATGTCCTGCTCACTCATCATGTGCTCAAAATTCCAGATAGTCCCATGCGCAAAGCATTCTACGACATCCTGCAACATGAAGCAATGAGGGGTAAAGGTTACGTAGTGTGCCACTGGTGGTTGAACTGCTTGACCCTAGTACGGAACGGAGGTTTATTGTATTACTAGTTTAGTTGATATCGGCGTACCCGCAATGGCGAATACCAAACAGTGCCGTAGAAGGTCACCTAGCTACTCGGTACAAACGCGCAAGATTTCCCATTCTCCCTCTTGCCGCCGAGGGAAGCGAAAGCATTACAGAGGCGAAGTTGTGCCTATAGCTGCGAACCCTCATTCATACGTATTGCCTCGAGCCAAAAACATATAACATTGTAGTGACGTCCAACATAATCATCATGTAAACCTAACAACACTGGCGAACGTGAAGAGAGACACTCTGACCCACACTGTCTTATTCTGATTCGGTCTTTGTATGTGAGAACAAGTATGGCCCACCGAATAAAAAGAGGCATACAACACCATGTACTCAGATAATTAATATCATAAACACGACAAGCCTGTGAAAAGGTTTGGGGCAATAACCATGTACAAGTCTATTCAGACCACAGAACTATACAATCGCAAGGAAGTCTTGACCTGAATCCTGAAGTTTATGCCATTACACATGGCCGCACACGGTTCTTATTTACACAGCAAGATTGTGTGAGAAAATATCATCTCCTGCTTACTCATCCCAGGTTAAAAACACACCATCATATATGAATGCAGAGGATGAATTTCTCCAATACAAGAGCCGGCAGCTACCAGAAATGTTGCATGCCTTTCATTACTGAGACTATAGGGAATGACTGAGGGCATTTTTTCATAATAACGCATATAACTGTATACTTCCTGATCCACAGTACCTTATAAAATCTAATGATGAAGTACAGCCTTATTGTTGCTGCCAAATGTAGCATATTACGAATAGTTCATTTATTGGCTCAAAATTTAACGCGAGCATGAGAGGAAATGCGATATGTAGACAAAATTATACACCGTTTCTGTACAAAGCAATGCGGACCATATGCTAGCCGTATTGCAAAACTATTTTTAATGGGATAAATGAGACGAAGAGAAGTGAACGCCTCTGGACAAGCAGGAAGACTTCTAGACCTCCATTCCCTCATCATGACTAACAAGATCGAAGACAGTTTATGTTCCATCAAACTATAGTGACTGAAAATGACAAAGAGATACAAGGCTTAATTGTCAGAAATCCAAACGCTGGTCTTGCCATAATTACTTGGCAGTACTTTTGATATCCTGGAAAGAGCTGAAACTTATTCAAATTGTAGCTCCTAAGACAAAAGTCAGCAACACAACTGGAGTCATTCAACCTTCCAACGAAGACAAGGACATGGAAGAAGCAATATTATAGCAAAAAAACAATTGGTATACAAGGGGATGGACAAAAAATCAACTGCATTGGACCGGCATCTGGACTGGCACCAGGGCAACCGAAATAAACCCAATAGACTCGACTATCCAGCACATCAATGGCAGCACTTATACCAACTGCTTCCTTCTCAAATAATAATTGCATGTCCCCCCCAGCCACACTCTGGATCACACGCTAAAATAATGTGTTGAGGGAGTGATTAAAATTGTATAATTCCTACGCTAAGATATTTATCAATCTGATAATACGACATACTCAAAATTCCTCAGCTCTATGTAAAGTGTAGTGAGTGTCAGCTATATGCATATTAAATTTCAAGCTTTTAAGCTGCTGTGATCTTGAAGGTTACTTGAAGGTTACTGAATAGATTGCTCAACATGCACCATGATCTGCATTGAAACGTACACTACATCCCATACAAGATTCTGAATTCGGGCCTGCAAAGTATGATGATGAAGAGGCCAAAAAGATGTGGTGTGGGTGGAAAACATGACAACCCTAGGCCTAGCAATGTGGCACTGCTGGTAAAGAGCAACAACTGAGCAGGCATAATACGCACTGCTGGGCCCACCCCCGTCTCCACACGTAGGTTATCGTATCCCCCATCCTCTCAGTCGGGCGGCCCCTGGTGTGTGCCCCTGGGCGAGACTAGGAGAGAGCCAAGAGAGAGACGCACTTCCCAAGGGCAGGCGATATTCCGGAATCCCCCCCCTGGCACGAGGCGAGAGGCGAGAGGCGCGAGTCACGCACTGAGTTTCAGCGCTCGGCGGGCATTTCGAGAACTATTACCGCCATTACAGTACTGTACTTGTACT
>JYFJ02004992.1:0-27808 GCA_000934665.2 Catajapyx aquilonaris | reverse complement strand
CTCCATGGAAGAAGGGGGTAAGTAGATGGGAATTCCGATCTACTTACCCCCTTCTTCCATGGACCCCTTCACCCTCCACATTATCAAATTTTTGAGGTAAGAAGGGGTCAGGGATGTTTGCATCCTATTGGCCTCCAAATGATTTTGCCATTTTTATTAAGACTATGAGTGTGAAATCATCCCTCTGTATCCTTATAGTGTAGTCACCTCCAATGCTTGGACTACACCCACCTCTTACCAGTGTGGCATACTTAATGAGTGACCCTTGTAGCATTTTGCTTAAATGGTAAAAGTTGCTTGTCTTTCAACTGACCAGCACTGCCAAGTCTGCCTGTGCAGCCCCACCAATCATATTAGGCACAAAGCTGCGATGGCCAGGAGCATCCAATATGGTGAAGTGCTTCTTGTCCGTCTCAAAGTAAGCCCGGCCAACTTCCACAGTCTTGCCCTTTTCACGTTCTGGAATGTAATAATAATAATAATAATGAAGATTTAGATGCTCCATCACTCCAGATTACAATGTTGATGTTGCAGTCCTACACAGACAATCAAGATCAGACACATCAATTTCTGAAGTAACTATATCAGGCTCAGCAAATTCCTACAAAATTACATCAAACCTCACTTAGAAATTAGCGCATGTTACAATACTATTTAATGCCAACTTCCTCATACAGAGATTGTTTAAAACATGCTGCAGTATAAGCAACATTCACAGTAAATTAACTTCTCACTGCACAGGTGAACACAACTTGAGAATTAAAGAGTGCTTTCACAAATGATAGCAGATGGAGGGGTGGTCAGATATATCTAGACCCTTCTTACACTGTGTATTTCATAAGTTAGCTACATCATTCTGTATCAGCAGAAATGTCCAGTATGCCAATGGGACACGTGGGCAGTCTGAAGTGGAGAAGGGGAGAGAGGGAAGGGAGGTTCCTGCAGGCTGAACAGGACGGAATGCACTTGGTTCTGCTGACGGAATATAAATTTAGCAGGGCTCAGGAATACTGTACCACTGGAAGCAGTCTAGTTCATGACCTCTCAACAATACAGAATGCACCTATTTGCAGTTCATGAGAAACATAATAATCATTTATCCATAGCAAAGATCGTCACAAAATTATGTGGCTCAAGGTCTATCCCGGACTAGTTAATCCTAAGAACAAAAAGATGTAGTATTATGAGGCCGTGTTTTTGCTAGTTAACATCAAATGGTTTTAAAGTAATTTACATGCCCTTGTACTACGATATTTCTCAAGCTACTGTAACTGGGATATTCCAAAACTTTTTTTAAAGTTCTGATTCTTTAGAGAAGTTGTAACAGTGCCACAGTACTTCTAAAGAAATCACTCATACACATACCACAAAAAATTAAGGAGCTTTTAATAATAGCTTCTTGCTAAACCCTACTTCTATCTGGGGTGCATTAAATCCACACATGCTGTGCACTGCACCCTCCCATTTGTCCACATATAGCATGATTTCTTGTAAAATGCACGGGCATTCCTGACCTGATGCAGCCTCTGACCCAATGTGACTCTTTGGCAATTTGGCTTCTTGTTCTTAAAGGGGAAGGTGGGATGGGGAGTACTTGGAGATGGAATCACAGTCTACAACTCTACAATCTAAGGAACCTTACAGACAGCTCCATTAGCAATCCTTGAGATCTGAATAGTGCCACCTTCTAGAGCAGAAGCATCACTTGAGCTCTGCTCCTTCGCTATGGATTCACATGAATACTGCAGTCACATGTTTTATGTCAGCCTCATTGTCCACCTTTCCACTACCACCTCTTTGGTTCCAGCATTCCCACTCACACCTTCTCACCCTGTTACATATCCCATTTCTTCCTTGACACTCTCTAGTTCGGGTCAGAAGTAATGACCAAATTTTAAGGTCATCACTTCCTGTCACGTTATGGACGAGGATCAAGTTAGTGCATATATGCAAGCAGGAGCCATGAAGGCAGTTGGTGAGACCAAGTGCTGCAGCAGTTAATATAATTTCATAAGTACTCCACACAAATCAATAAGTTCCAACCGCGTTCCAACCCATGGTGGCTGTGGTGCTGTTCCCAACATGAATAAACTACCAACCAATACTGGTGGTATGCAGTGGGAACCCCTTTGACGGATGGCCTGCAGTTGTGAACTGCCTTAGTGGCCAGTGAAATAACAGTGAAGAGTAGCATCTTACCTGGCTCTATTTACAATATGTACAGTACTGCTCGTGAAGAATGGTACGACTATGGACGAGAGATTTATCCTTAATGTCCAGCTATGCTCTCAACCTTATTTTGACACGACTCTACGGACAACCTTTTCTGGACCTCTGGCGACTCGTATGACCCATCCCAATAATTTTAATTGAATTTTTAATTACCAAAATGTTAGGGAGGCATGGTGGTCTAGCGGTTACGCCACTGGCCAGCCAAGTGGGAGGCCGGGGTTCATATCCCGTCCCCGTCACCTCTGCTTGGCCGGGTCTTTTTCTGCTTTTCACCCGACATGCCGGGGCAGAATTGCATTCCCTACTCTGCCCGGGGCCAGTGGAAAGGTCTGGTGGTCAGAAATGACTAAAAATTCAGCGCCCTCCCTTGGGAAAAAATTACCGAAGTGTTCAATCAGGTGCAATGCTTGCAAAGATTTGATGTGAATTTCCCCCCTAAAATTTTCTTACTTTGCCTTGTTTTTTTCTTCTCATTGTTGCTATATTTCGATTCCCATTTCCCAGCCTTCCCCACAACCATTAAAAACATGCTGGCGACCCAGGGGTTGGGAACAGGATAAACATTTTGTCCATAGAGTCGTACCATTCTTTATGAGCGGTATTATACTTTCAGTTGTACAATCTGGCCTCGATGGCCCTAGTCATGGTGTTGCATCATTTACATTTTGAAGAGTTACAATCACGTTTTAAAACAATTAATGTGTGTAACAATAACAGAAATAATCAATGATAGCATAACAACAATGCCTGTAATGGCTTGAAAATAAACTATAGCAATGGATTGCCATTCTATGCACGGCACAACAGTTACAGATGTTTTTCACACTCTGCTGCTAACTAATGGGTTCAAGTCGACAACAATTGATCAAGAGCCATCCTCAACCTTTGCATAGACCTGACACTTTGTAAAGCACAATTCCATGCCCCACCCCCTTCAGTCCAGGGATGTAATCCCCACAACATGGATTGATGGAAAAACACCAGGTTTAGATTGAGCAACTCAGGGGGTTACTTGGCAAAGGTGTACACCTGTTGCCATAGGTAGAGAATCCTTTGTCCAAAAGTCCTTTAAGAAATTTCAACCCATATCCCCTCATGAGAGAACAAGAACTTGGGACCAAAGTACAAGTTGCTGAAGGTTGACTCAAACAAGATCAGATATGGTCAGAAGCGGAGGAGATTGATCATAACCTGTCAGTGAAGAACAGGATTCTTCCTTATAGGTCTCCTGGGCCTTGACTGCTTGAACCAAACTCAAAGAGAAACCGATCACTCACAGCGACCAAAGGGAAGGAGCATGGCAACCAGATTGGTCAATATAGCCTCAGGTACTACAGTTTGGGACATACTGGCCATGTACGAGATCAGCAGCATAGCCTCACAGAGCCCATCCTGCATGAATGGCCCCAATTGAAGGTAAAGACTGCCGATTTGAAAATCACAGGATGGGATGCAAGCAGTTTATTTTGCCTGTTGCTCACTCAGCTCGAAGTTGAGATCAGTTGGTCTTAAGGATTACGGTGAATCAAATGAAACCCGTTCTTGGTGTCTAGAGAGAATACTACTGAACGCAGGGACGTGGAATTTCTATCACAGTAAGATACTACCAATACCTTCTAAATGGGTAGGTAAGAGCCTGCGCTTGGACACCAAGAACCCTGCAGCAGCCAATCCAAGGCGACATGCACACTGTCGAGTGTATCAGAGCATTTTTATTCAATTTCGCAAGGCCGAAGGCAATAGAGCAGCATAAATCCATCGGAGGACGCTTACATTGAACTGTGCACCCAAGTAAGCAAGATGTGCCCACAATCTCTGCTTATCAGCTGGTCCGCATGCGTAATAATGGCAAGTGTGATTGCGGGCTGAGCCTGGCCTGGTCAGGGAAGGTCAGCAGTGGATTGTCTGCCATCTCAGAATCCTGAACCATTCAACAAGGATAGTCTTTGTCACACAGCTGGCAGCATACACCATGAGCATTCTCCATGGATTTACGCAGATCTATTGCCTTCGGTCGTCGGAAATTGAATAAAAATGCACTGAAACCACTTGGGCACGCTCGACAGGATGCACGCCGACTTGGATTGCTGCGGCGGCGTTCTTGGTACGCGTGCATAGGCTCTTACCTATGCATTTAGAAGGCATTGGTGCTATCTTGCTGCAGTGCAAGTTTCCAGTCTAGACGCCAAGAACGGGTTTCATTTGATTCACCTAATAACTGTCGTCAACCTGGTGTCCTCCACCAGGTTCCGTGTTTCCATTATATAGAACTGAAGGGCAGTGAGCCTGGCATTGAAGGTCTTAAGTATCTGGCAGAAAAAGGCTCATACAAAAGTTAGTGATGTCACTTGTCCCATAAGCTGAGGAGCATGAAGCACAGGCACAGCAACTGAGTACGAGACTAGGGGGTAGGCCTAACCCCCAGCCTACCAATCTCAGAAATGTAGTGCAGCTTCGGTTCATGCCATTTTGACCTTGGCACCTCTCCCCAATCAGTTTTATAGCCCCTGGTTACATGTGAACAAATCTTCCATGTGACCTGCAGTCTCCACCTTTCCCACAACTGCTTACAACAAATCTCTTGACAATAGAACAAGCTCTATTTCCATGTGAATTTTAGGCTACACCCCTCTTCACCTCCAAGTACCATGACTTGCCATGGAGAGGTGGGGCTACCACCATGTGCTGAGTACTAAGGCCTTTGGGCCCAAAGCACAGAGATTATTAAAGACACACACTTTTGGATTTCAGGAGGAAATCAATCAGGAATTTTGATTCGTGGGTAATAACTCCAAATTCCAATGTATCTATGCCCTAGTTATGACTCACAAACAAAAAATTGTGCAAAACCTGTTAATTCACATTTCCACACCACTGAATAATGACTAAGGGCCTGCTTCATCAACTAAAATTACGGAAAAAAAAATTCTGACTATCAATGGTGAATACATGCACATAATCTGAGATTCTCTTAATTTGTGATCACACCACCAGACCCTGAATTTATCTGTGATCTTAATTGTCAATTTTGTTGATGTTACATAACTTACAACCAGGTCAAAGAAACAGTTGAGGGTTTACCTCCAGTAGTACCATACACTAACAGCCATTTCTTACCACAAGTTGAGAATCCTTTATCTGAAATGCTTGGGCCCGGAGTGTTTCAAATTTCTTGTGATATTGGAATAGAGTGAGACCTGCCCATTACGGACCCAGGGTATAGTGGAAACCTATTCATTGCAGACGTATGCATAGGGCTTGCGATGTCAGTTTTGACGGATATTACGGAACCTGCCCAATGGGGAAACGGCAGGTATTTTTTGTCTCCCTTCATTGAAAATCTATGTTCATAACGGAAATCAAAAGGTTCCCATTATCTCCTGAGAGTCACAAAAATAAAAACCACAGCCGGGTTCACTCTCGGCTCTCCCAGGAGGCCTCCGAGTAACCCTTTCTTGGCCATCCAACACCATACTGTCTCTCATAATTGCTGGAATTGCTAGCAGCCCATGATCTTGAAGATATTGGTGCAAGGGGACTATTTTTGGTTGGAAAACAGATGGCTTGCAGGAGGGCCAAGAAGATTGTAACTCGTGATTCGTAGGTGCCCTGCCTTCAAGATTGTTTAGTTCACTGTTCAGTCCAGTTTTAAAATGATGAGAAATGGATTGCCACAGGCTCAACATATTTCCCATCTCCAGGCCAATGGTCGAATAGACCGGGCAAGATTAATAGCCCAAAAATTTGGGTGTGGCAAAATTTAGTGCTTCAATTGGGTGGCTGGAAAGTTTCCACAACAGGGACAGAATTTGTGGAAAACCATATGTGGTGATGCAAGTGTCGCGAATCTCGAAGAGTAGACAATTGGAAGGAAAAGGTGGGAAGCGTTTGTTTGGGGGCATTCCAAGGGGGACATTTTCAACTGCAACGTAACTGCCACTTTTTAGATGTGTTGTAAGCCAGGCAGAACAGACTATTCCACAAAAATGCTACTGCATGGACTGATATTTTACCATATTGAGGTAAGGTGCTTATTTTGCTCTCCCCAAGGGGTTAGCAACTCCCTGGAACCGGTGTACACACTGGCCAAGGAACCAGCTTGGAACCTGCCTGGAACCTGCCTGGAACCGGGTGGAACCTCCCGGTTCCAGGATCTGGTGTACACTTTTTTGGGGAGTTGCTACCCCTTGGCTCTCCCATTATACTCTCTTTCTCACCGGCAAAAAATATCAACGTCCTTGATCCAAATGAATCGGAAACCTATCCATTACGTAAAATTTTTGGGGTCCTGTGCGATTCCGCAACACAGGTTTCACTGTATTTGTATATAAGCATCTATAAATTTGGACAACTTCGGGATGGGACAAATGCCTCAACATGTCATTCATATACAGTTCTTAATACAAGTTATACACATACCTGGAGGTAGTTTTATATTAATTTGTAATAATTTTGTACATGTACAAATACACGTAATGAAAGTTTCCATTTGTGGCATGTCACGTCAGAACTCAAAACACTTTCGAATTTTCGATAAAGGATTCTCAACCTCCATCACCAACACTTCTTTCCCTACACATCAGACTGTACCCTGAATTTCACGTTCTCAATAATTCAAAAATTTTCTAGTACATGGCAGACCCTATGGTTAAAAAATTGTATTATTCAAGTTGACTTCACACAACATATGCTGATGGCATACGTTTTATTCAAAATGGTGTCATTCCTCAGTCAGTGTTCTCTGCGAGGTTGAAGCTCATTGCCAACATGAACAATACTGAGAAAGATGACAGGGGAATACCTTCAAAAATAATAAAAAAATAACAAAAAATCCACCACCAGCACCTCATGTGAATTCACATTAAAGAGGGTATTACACTGTTCAGATTGAATGTGCATCTTGCTAACACGAGACTGAGACCTGCAATGTCATACAAGAGCAAAACTATCATCCATACATTTCAAGTTACATATTTCAGGAATTGTACCTATTACACTGCCTTGCTACATCTCAAGCAAGCACAATTCAAGGTGTCATCATATAGCATAGAATACTGAAGCGGCCTGCTCTGTATGTTTATAATTGAGGTACAGCGTTGGACATTAATCGAGTCATACTGCTAGCGACATTTTCCGAAGCGGCAGAAGAACGAATCGAAGATATGGACAGTGCAAGCCGTGCAAGTAAGATTCGTTCTTCTGCCGCCTGAGAAAACGTCACTAGCAGTATGACTCGATTAATGTCCAACACTGTACTAGAAACAAAAGTTCTGTAAACAGTTATAGGTGCCACCAGATGAATTTTTTCAAACACATTGTGTATCTTGCAGGACAAACTACCCCGGGGGCCAGGAGAAGTCGCAATTTTGGGATGTCTGCGTGCCGAATGAGGATAGAATGGGAAGAAATACCGAAATGTGCCCCATATTGGCAGTCCATATTTTGCTAATGCCAAAATTTAGATGGGGCCTGTGAAAGTAGACAGCAGGGATCTGGGGCTCATACTGCATCAAGGATCTCCAGAAGCCCTCAATCAAACACATATGGGGTCAGTCAGGTGGCTGAGATGCCATCTCAACCTTCATGTTTCCAGCAAGATGTACACTCCTGATACCCGAGACTTGCGAGTACAACTTGTGAAAGTTTCTTCTGCACATATACCAGTGTGACCCATCACTATTACACTGCTGGCACTTGTTGCTCAGATCCATCTAAGTTTCAGCTGGGACATATAATCTAAGCAGTGCAATACCCTCGTAAGTGAAGCAGGTGGTAAGAAGTATTTTTCTAGATAAATAATTATGCAATGCTTAAGTGCAATTTAAGCTTGTTAAAGATCTTGGTTCACCTTCGATGTTAGTGTCGAGTGCCCATGAGAGGTACCAGGACTCCCTGTTCTTCTCCTTAGCCTCCCTCTCGTACTTCTCCAGGGTCCGCTTGTCCACCATCCCAGTCAAGTACATGATCTGCCCTCCAATGGTTGACTTTCCCGCATCCACATGGCCTATGAACACAATGTTCACATGCTCCTTCTTCGACTTGGTCTCAGGCGCCCGGTTCACCTTCTTGGCCTTGGATTTAGGTCTTACTTCACCCTTTGCTCCTCCCTCCCCACCACCAGCTCCTCCTTCCCCTCCTTCCCCCTCACCATCTCCTCCTTCCCCATCACCTCCATCTTTATCTTCACCATCCGGACTCCCACTCCCACTGCCCCCTCCTCGATCTTCTCCTCCTCCTCTGCCACTGCTCCCTACTTCCTCATCTTCATCTGCAACATCCTCCCAACTGTCAGCAGGACCACCATCGTCCTCTCCTCCTCTCCTTTCCTCCTCCTCCTCCTCTTCCTCTTCATGGGGTGGAGGAGAGTCAGCAGTAGTGGTTTCCAGGTCAGTTGACTTCATCTCTGCCTCTGCTTCCTCCTCTTCCTTTTCTGGTATGCCAGCAGGCACTTCAGCTGGCTGATCTGTGGCATGAAATTTAAAAACCAAATATTATATACTTCCACACATGCTCCAAATTACATCAATTGACTACAATTATATTTCAAGTTCTGATGTACGTCACTCATTGCCATGCAAACGACATTTTGTAGCATACCTGCAGAGGGAGTGATATGATGGAAGGTGCCAACTGAAAGTAACAACAAGAATAATAAGCCCATATGCACTGTGCATAAAATGTGAGCCAGGGCATTTTCACTAGCAGAGGCATTTAGTCTAATTTCGGTCGAGGTAGTCATGACTGACAAGCATGGTACATGTGCGATTTCCAACAGGGTCAAGGACCTAGGGGCTCCGTGCAATAAGATACTGTATGGCACAAGTAGATGTTAGCAATGACAACAACAATAAACTGTAATAAACTTGCAAATCTCTCCAATGGAATCTACACCATTACTTATTAGTCGGCAGATAGGCACACATTATCAATAGAATCCTCCTGGAGCTGAATGTACTGGCACCATGGGTGCGTCAGCCTCTCCGGGCACTCCAGGAACCAGGTTTTGAAGGTGCAGTGCACCCACTCCTGGACAACTGCTTGCAGTTCAACCATGTTCTCAAAATGGCAGCAGCAAAGGGTTTTTTTCATGGTTCTGAACAGATGAAAGTCACTTGGGCCAGGGTCAGGGGAGTACGGCAGGTGTGGAAGCACCTGGAACCCAAACTCGGCAATGGTGGCCATCGTTTCCTGTCTCATACGGGGCCACATGTTGTTATGCCCATTTCCCTGACTGCTTTTTCTGGATGGCACACCACAAGCTACAGAGGGTCGCCACACATGTGGGGCAGTTGACGTAGTGCCCGGTTCCAGCCAATTGATGAGGAGGATGCCCTCTGTGTCCCAAAACATGAAAACCCCTTTGCCAACACCACGTTTTCAAGGATATTGTTGATCTGTGAGCAGTTGTCTGGGAGTGGGTGCGCCGTTGCCTCCAAATCATCATGACTGGAGGTCCTGAAGAGGCTGCCACACCCATGGGGCCAGCACATTCAGCTCCAGGAGGATTATCTATAATGTGTGCCTATCAGCCAACCTGTAAGACCCCTGTATTCATGGCAAAAAAGTAAATTGTAAATTAATATGGTACAGTCCTTGCATCTTATAATAGCCAGACAGCCTTCAGGCTGTTTCACTAACTCAGCGTGCAAGAGCAGCGAGTGTGGGCCTCCCACTAATCGCAAGCAGAAAGTCCGCCCGATTGGATGCCAGCACTCGGCCATCACATACAACATTTGTGAATAGCTCCTTGCAAGTTTTCCATGCTCCACACATCCGGCTCCCACAACACTGTGAAACGGCCTTTACTTGCTTCAGCTCTTTACCACTAAGTGCATCTTATTTGTGACCAACATTGAATCCACATGCTCAGGTGCACCAAAAATAATCTGCTACTCTATTGTGCAAATCCAGCCCTTAGCAGCACAACAACAGTACAAAAATTGAATTTGTTTGCTTGAGTAGGAAGGAACCAAAGCTATCTGGGTTGGGTATTAGAAGATATACAGGATAGATAGGACAAAATGGAGGTTGAAATGATGAGAACAAAGACTGGTAGCTCTCTTTGTGTCTCCTACACTTAAAAGACCTTTCCAGCTTGCCAGTAGACAAAGCCAGTGGCAATGTACCTCTGAAGGTTGTCACAGAAACACAACCCATGCCCTCACGTCAAGGTGGAGATACCATTGGGAGCACAAAAATTGGTACTGTACCAACTCTCTATTTAATGTTTAACTGAATGTGTTTGACAAGTCAAGCTCCAAAAATTGGGCAAAAAAATCATAATTCTGATGGTGCAATAGCTTTGGGCTGTGAGATATAAATCAGCTGGGAAGATACTGTCTGCATACTAGTACCACCACTATGCATACGTGGTTAGTAAGATGGTAAGAGACAAATTTGGCTTCATCTGGCAATCCCTGCTCCAAAAAGATAATCTGTGAGTTGACTACCTCCCAAATTTAGGCCATTATCTCCCTAGTGACTAGGTTTGGGTTGCAACCCTCTTTCCTAAACACTGGCTTTCCAATCACCTGAAGAACCAACTATACCATATGGTGGATATTTCTTCAATTTTGACCTCGTGCTCAAGGATAACCTTGAATTCAGAGAAACATAGACTATTGCAGCCAAAGAAGTACGAGTTTTTGCCTGATTTTTAGAGACAACTTGCCATTCAGTACTTCTTTAAAGGTCTATATCTGCTTGCAACTCCAACTCGTGTGCTCAAGTCAAACTTGTGCAAGAGTTTACATTCTGCCTGCACATGTTTGTGGTAACAGGGATGTCCTGCATGACTATCCATGGGGTCTGGGATTGGCTACCATGTGCACAGGGAATGTGCTTGTGCATATCACACTGGGGGAGACTGAACCTGCATGCACCTGTTGCCATCTTGTCTGAGCAATAAAATCAACAAGAAATCCATGTGCATGCTGCANCCACTCTGGTGGCGTCGCGACCTGCGCCCACCTTCCCCGCGCGCGGTTTTCGAACGACACACTTCCAGCTTTCACACTGGCCTTACCGTTCGTCTCTAAAAAAAACTGCTTATACCCTCGGAATCAGGATTTTTTGCCCGATTTTTAGAACCCAACTTGTATTTTGAGTGGAGTGTCCCTTTAACCCTGGAACCGTACCGTGGGGTCTTTTCGGACCCCAAAGGAATTAAAATGCATTAAAATTACAATTACAATGAACTGTTTGCCATTTAAAAAAAGTAGGCTATATAACAGGAAGTGCATGTTTATTTTGAATCAGCAATCATTTCAGGCATTGTTCAAAGAATTATTGCATATAGTCAATACATTGAAAAGTATTATATAAAAATTAAAATACGGCGTGGGGTCCTAAAAGACCCCATGGCACGGTTAACGTAACTTTCAGGTACGGCACGGTTCCAGGGTTAAGATGTCACCAATTGATTTAAATACACACCCCAATTATCTGCATAATCAAAAGCACTGACACGGCAATATACATTGCCTACCACTAGTATAACCTCGTGGTATCTAAGTGAAGAGGTGCATGCATAGTAAAACATTCTAGAACCCATGCCCATTACTCAATAATTATGTGCAACCATATGGCAAGTCATGGTTGCCTAGCATTAGAACAGTCGCGAGTTGTAGCAGGAACAGCACCGACAACAATGCAGACCTGTAGGTGTGGGTGATTCTGTGGGTGAGTTTTCGTCCTCCCCGTCGGCGGAGGGCTTGAGAAAGGAAGGCACGAACTCGGCTGCGTTGACGTTGAGCGTAGAGAACTTTGCTGCCAGGCTATCGTCGTCCGAAGCTGCTGGTTTGGCCTGTCCCTTGGGTGACCTGGCAGGTGACGACTGCACCAATTTCTTCTCCGGTGTGGTTGGGGTCGAAGAGTGACTCCCGCTTTTACCAGTGGTGTTTCCTCCTCCACCGCCTCCTTCGCCTCCTCCTCCTCCTTTACCTCCCCCTCCTCCTCCTTCCTCCGCCTCACCGTCCACGTGAATCTGCTCCCAGGAGTCTGGGACTCCGTTGCTGGTTCCAGTCGGCTGCTTGGCCTCCGTTCCGCTGCTTGCCATACTCTTGCCCGCGGGCCAGGCTTGCAACTACCTCCGGCGCCCCGCCTCCACTCGGGGCCTGATCCTACGAGGAGCTCGCAATGCAAAAATAATAATAGTAAGGGAAAGGGCAAGTCTTTAAAAAAAAGGAATGTGGGGGAGGGGGGAAAAGAAAGGCAGGGGTGGTGTGTGCGTGTGGCCCCACTCGATCGGCTGTTGGAGGTGGGTGCCGTCCGGAGTGGAAAAGAGCTCGCCTACTAGGGAGCGAGTGGGGTGTGCAGGCAGGGGGGGCAATCCGTGCGGCTGGCGAGAGGCGGGCTACTTCTAGAGAGGAACGAGGTACGTCGTCCAAGCCAGGCTGGTCCTTCCTCGCCTCCACTGCCGAGCGCGAGAGTGAGACTAGGCCTGGGAGACGTTTCACGGAAGGAACGTCACACTGCACGGCTGCTTCCCGTTGTGCCCACTACGGAAGTCGGGCGGGGTCGTCCACCACCCGGCAGCTGGCGGGGGGTTCAAATCAGGGCCATGCTTCGCCAGGATCTCTACTTCACAGCATGGCCCACTAGATGGAGGGACATGTTGGAGGGTCTCTCTAACATGGATGGCTGTGGACCACTGTGGATGGAACGGAAAACTTTTTACCATGAGCAATGGCGCGCCTCGGGGGAGTGGACAGATTGAAACTTACGGGGCCGACTTTTAGACACGGTGGTACAGTTCTGTTGTGTACCCCGTTTGACCCCGTCCTTAAAAATGAGGTGATGAGTGACTGAAATGAAGCTGGCATGGCGCCCACTACTCGCTCGTGCGTCTACTTGAAGACTAGCGCCCGTTGCGGCAGATCATCAAAGATGTTCACACCAGCCGATTCAAATAAGCAGGTCTTTACGCCAAGTCTGAAAATAATAACCCGAACAATGGAACATGCATGGAGGAATGATGCTTAAAAATAATGAGAATAGGTACACACACCATGTTGCAAAATGCTAAATTAGATAGCATAGCCTATACAAGACATTGTGTGGGTAGATGCAGCTCTTGGTAGATCGTAGATGTAATAAAACCGATGAGAGCTCGGATGAGAGACGCGATGAGAGGGCATATTGGGATAACTGTTATTGCTTAGGAAAAATAGCCATTCTTTACGCAGCTATGTATATGTTATATTCGACCCAAGTCGGTTTTGTCCGCCATTTTGAATCCGACGCGGTTGGCGCTGAGGATAAAGACAGCCGTGTATCCTTTGATAGGTCTGTATCCGCAAGGAAGGAAGGAAAGGTTAGGTTAGGATATGTTAGGTTGGTACACCATACTCTTTCCCCAAATAATTAGCTGCTAAACCATCTACCGCGTCGGATTCAAAAAGGCAGCCAAAAACTATTTGGGCCGAAAATAACGGATAAATAGCTGCTTAAAGAATGGCTTTTTTCCTGAGCAATAACAGTTATGCCAATATGCTCGATGATCGGCAAGATGATCGGTTACATCTGCTCTCAAGAAATTTAGAGTAATTAGCAATTAAATGTGGCGCATGACCCACGCTCCGTCTATAGATCACAGGGTCCACCACGGTTCGCGTCCCATTGTGAACCCGTTTTTTTTTTCATTTCCTGTTTTCATTTTTCTGCATCTCTTCCTTTTCACTCCTTATTCCTCCTTATTGACCTTATGTTATGCCCAAACAACCGTGAAATGAAAAATTAGTCTGTTATATCAGGAGTAAAAAATTCACGGGCATGATATTCAACCGATACCGACATTTGACCACACTTGAAAGGCAATTTGGACTCAAGCCCTGTGTGCTTATGGCCTAGATTGATTAGTGATTTTTAGGCTACTATACACACGCACATATTTTTGCACGAATATTTACGCGGCCATTGTGGGATTGAGTAGAAGACGTGCGACTTGGTCACAAAACCGCATGCGACACATATTATTCAAACTTACACAGGACACAATACCACTAAAACTAAAACTTATTCATTAGAATACTGTAATTTTGTGCTGATACACGCCATACACCTAAAAGTACGTGTATCTACTTCTCACGGTAGACGAGTAAATGGAGTAATCGGTAATTAGGGGAACTTTTTGATCCTAGGAACATGTACAGGCCTAAGCCATCAAAATGGCGCACACAGAATTAGAATCATCAGAATGCACCAATCACAAGCAAGCGCCAGACCCGCGCTTTCTGTCCACAACAACATGGCGGCTGTAGCATAGAAAAAAGGGGGTATTAAGTTGAAATTCTTCAGCAGTAAAGCTCAATACACGAAATCCTAGGGGCTTTTCCAATAGTGCACCATTATTTGCAAGAACTCGGGGGAGACGGAGTGGCGCCGCGGTAACGTGCGCGCCCACGGATGTTAAGGTCCCGGGTTCGATCCCAGCCCGGGGACACCCCCTTCATCTCGTGCAGAGTTCAGGGTCACCTCTGGCTTCGTCTCGGGTGGTATATCCTACAGACTAGACCACCCGGGGGAGTTCACTAAAAATGGCCACAGCGTCAGATTCACTGCACTTTGCACATCCCCTCCTGTCATCCTGCCCGTGGGCCCGGGCGCTTCAAAAATAGGATTCCCAAAAATTGTACCATCGAAATAAAGGTCTGGCAGAAGGCCCCTCTGGGGCTAGCCGAATACCCAATCAATTATTATTAATTATTATTATTATTATTATTTGCAAGAACTCTCTCCTTGAGGGTCGCAAATTCGGTGTAAAACCGGCTTGCATTGTGCCGTCACGTGACGTCATTCATGCTTGGAATTACGTTCGTACCAAGGAGTCGAACCAACCGTCTATTAGTCTACTTATTCAACTGATGGTGTCCTGTGGAAGCGGTTGTGTTTTTTGACTTCAAAATTGATGTCGGGGAATGTGGACGAGGACCAAGTCTCACATGTCCAGTGGCTTCAAATAAAAACACCTTATTGTGTGAAGGGGTGGCTTGATAGAGTTGGCCGACATCATTACAAACCACAATAAACTACAATTGTAAGTGAGAATTATAGGTCAACCTGGGAGCCAACATCGTATTGCTTTGTTGTTGAAAATTAACTATTACCATTAGCTCTTGCTATTACCAGCAGATACTACAAAATTTACGCAGTGATGGTATATGGCTACATGCGGAAACGATAAGAAGTATGATCCGTAGAAAGAAATCTGGGCAGTAACGCCCACGAAATTGATTGACTTGTTGTTAAAGTAGCTACATGAAATTGATGAAATTATTATTAGGCGTCTACGTCAACATACGGCGCCCCCTGACGAGCATGGAGACGGGGGCAATTAAGAGGACTTGCCACCTCCTGCTCATGTATGCTATTTCCAAGCTTGATTCTCTCCCTCCCTCCCTCGGAGCAAATAGCCACCATTGTCCGTTGGCACTCCTGGCAAACGCTACAGCGTGCCGCCGCAACAGTGCAACGTCTGCGTCGATTGTTCAGCGGCACCGGGACCTCTCCCCTCTGTGCCACTCTCCCACTGAGCCGGCTACGAGAACCGCACGAGTAATATGAAGCGAAGAAAACAGGAGCCTTCCGCGCCACACTACAGGGTTATTATAAATCGCTCACATTGAAAGAGGGTTACACCACTGGGCATAGGCTTATTGTATCTTTCTCTCTCTTTCAGGCTACCATGAGCGAGAAGATCTGCCCTATTTGGGCTCAGCCTTTCGTTAGGCTGACCCAGGAAGATGAAGAGGCAGTCATGGTGAGTTCATAGTGGCCAGCTGCATGTAGGGTTTGTCAGATTATGCATCTACATCTACATATCTACAAATGAAGGTGTTTGTGTGTGGGTTTGTTTGTTTGCCATAGAAATCCAGGGGAATGCCCATACACTGCCTTAAACTGGCACACTGGCAATTACTTTTATTTCGGGGAATTTAATATCACATGTTTTAGCTTCCGAAAATGAGCCTAACTCACACAATAAACATATTCCCGTTTCCTCTCCCAACTCTCTGCGACAATAACCAACTCAGCAATACAAACATATCAATATAAACACAATATCCCTTCAACAATATTTTTCAAGTTGTCATGGAAATGCCACCATTCATATCGAAGTCTCAGACCTTTTTTTTATTTTATTTTTTTACATGTCCATTAATTCAATGCACCCGTCAACTACACTAGCCAAGGCACGATGGCCACCTGACATGAGTTCGTATCGTATAGTCATGCCAGGAAAACACTGCACGTGATTTCGTCCTATTAAGACTTCCTAGACACAAAGAGCACATTGCTAAACTCAGCGGCTGCCATTGCAGGAAGTAAACAAGTCATTGTTGAAAAATTGTTGGATGTAATTTCAAACAACGACTTGCTTACTTCCTGCTGTGGCAGTGGCTGAGTTTAGCAATGTGCTCTTTAACACGGCATATGGAACATTCCCCACATTACATACAAAATTTTGCACCTGGCATGGGCACATTTCTTCAGGGAAAACGGGATGAGGGGGAGGGGGTAGGATTTTTTTTTTTGTTAAATAGTAAAAATAAAAATAAAAATCTAATACATATTTCTCGACGTATATCTGTCTTTCCTGTCATTCGCTATGCAAATCCATACGGAGGCCCCAACATATGCCCCAGGGGTATCATTAGGGGTAGTTTTTTACTGGGAATGTCATAAGCACATTAGAATTGACCTCCGAGGTCATCCATGGCCACTGGAGGCGAAAAGAACTTTGGATGTTGGCCCCCTGTGTTCTAATAATGCTGTTCAGTTGCCTTGGAAACCATATCCTTGCCTCCTCCTTCTCCTCCCCCCCCCCCTCCCCTATGCTGCTTCCTCCTCCAGCGCATCAGCAGTGTTATTACATTTCTACGTGTTGGCTGTACTTTGGTCAGTGCTTTGTACTCACATTGGCTGCATACGTCGTTCCATTTCCAAGTTCACAGACTGTTACCTGGGTTACGAGAATGTTGGGTGTAATATTATACGTAATGATCACGTTTTGTTCATAATTGAACGAGTTCCACCCACATCTTGATATCCTGGTATCTTATTCCATTTTTATCCTAGACACGGTGGCTGGGTCCACCTACGGCCTCGGGGCAGGCCCAGGGTTCGAGCTGGTGGTACAAATGCGCTGTATGTAAGAATAGCGGCTTTGGGTTGTTTGCTCAGGCAGCTTGTCGGGATTTTCTTGGCGTACTTTATCTGCCATACCTTTTCCTCTACGTACTGTGTCATGTGCTATTGTCGGAATTCTCCTGTTCCGAACTGTGTTACGTTCGTATTATGTAGTTTTCAATCGTTTTGCTTTTATTTGTTTTTTCCCCCTTTGTAAAATTTGGACCTCCACATTCTCAAAGTATTTTCATAAGTCGTTATGGGATGTGGTTTAATGTGTTTAAGGTGTGGTATAAAGGTATAAGGTGTATAAGGTGTGGTATAATGTGTATAATGGTATTACGAGTATAAGGTGTGGCATAGTGTGGTCGACGTAGGTACTGTGTCATGTAGTTTTCAATCTTTTTTGCATTTGTTTGCTTTTTCACTTTGTAACGTGGACCTCCACATTCTCAACACCCCCACCGACTTTAAGATGGGCCTAAAGAACATAGCAGCATTGGCAGAAGCACATTGGATACACGCAGAGTTCGGCTAAGGATGAGGGACCAAGAGACTGAGGAAGAACATCAAGCATGTCTCCACTCTATGAGAAACGCGGCCATCAGTCGGAGATTAGCTCCATTTTCATCAACCCACCTCCTAAATGCCGCTTTCCACTACTCAGCAGAAATGGACTATTCTTCTGTCAATGTTGTTGCAATTGGATCTATGTCAGAGGTATGCCACCATTGTCAGGCAAAGAAGTGGAAGGGTGAAACAAAAACGATCTGTTGCTCCATTGGAAAGGTTAGCCTTCCTCTACTGGCTGAGCCTCCACAGCTACTTAAAATGCTCCTCTTATAGGCACATCACCTGATTCAAAACATTTCCTGAAGACCATCAGAAATTACAATTCGGCCTTCCAGATGACATCTTTTGGGGCCAACGTTGTTAGAGAAGGGGGCTTCATGCCTACATTTAAAGTGCAAGGGCAAATTTACCGTCGCATGGGATCACTCCTTCCTTTAGAAAATCAGAGTCCGCAGTTTCTGCAGCTTTACTTTGTGGGGAACATGCATCAGCAGGCGGAATACCGCTGCGCCTACTTAATGGCACACGCCTCGACATCATACTGCAACTTCAGGAGATGATCCATTCCACTCACACGTTTGCGTCAAATGCTTCAAACTTGCACTTGAGAGTCCTCCTCCTCTGGAATTTGACTTGGTCATCGATGTAGACAAGCGACCACAAGGTGAGCATCGTGGTCGATTCAATCAATCTTCTTGCAATGAGATTGCTGTCATCATGAGTGGTCAGGAGCATGGTAATAAGAGGGATATTGTGTTGAAGCTTCGAGACAACACGCTTCATCTATGCAATTATGAACGTAATTGGCCATACCAAATATTGCATGTGTATCAAGTCCCAAAAACACAATGGATGTCAGATTGTAAGCTCTGCCATGCTGGAGCTTCTACATTCTACATTTCCTTCTACATTTACTGCACAACCTTAAATTTTTCAATGCATACTTTTGCTGGTTTTTGGAGGTGTATTGTGTGTTTTTTTACAATCTGACATCCTTAGCAGGGAGCATACACTACATAAGAGGCGCAAACAGTCGATTTTTTTCGTCTCTCTGTTTATCGCGTTGCCAAGGCTGGCGGCCATCTTGAAGTGTGTGGTATGTCAACGAGGTATAAATAGGGTACAGGCAGGCAGTCAAGGTCCGCGGGGGTCCGCCATCTTTGATAGTTTTGGCTGCCATGGAAATACACGGCAATAACAATTTACTTACCCATTTTCCAATATCGAATTCAAATTCGCGCGTGTTCTTGCAGTGTAGTTGCCATGGCAGCCAAAACCATCAAAGATGGCGGACCTTTTTTTGCCTGTACCCTATTTATACCTCGTTGGTATCCCACACACGTCAAGATGGCCGCCGGCCTTGGCAACACCCTATAAACAGAGAGACGCGAACAACAATGGCCCGACAGAAGTTTGCGCCTCTTATGTAGTATATGCTCCCTGT
Organism: Catajapyx aquilonaris; assembly: GCA_000934665.2. NCBI lineage: Eukaryota > Metazoa > Arthropoda > Diplura > Dicellurata > Japygidae > Catajapyx > Catajapyx aquilonaris. The sequence continues at coordinate 8,430 of JYFJ02004992.1, read as the reverse complement.
CCTTAGTGTGTTGTTTGGACTTCATGCAATATGCTCCATGTTACAGGTATGCCAACATTGTATAGCCTTAATTATTGCAAAGGTAACTACCAAATCAATGAGTCGCTCCTATGGAAAAGTATTTCATAACCCGAGCAACGCCGGGTATCCTGCTAGTAAATCAAATAAAAAGAGAAAAAACCGTGGCCGTTCAGACTGTTTCTGGCCCAAATCTATCCACATTCATCGTTTTACACATCCTACCGGAATTAGTATATGTGTCGATTCTGCTAACCGAGGCGTGACTGGCCACCTCAGACCTTTCCTCGACTTTATGACCCCGCTGGGTCACCTGCTAGTATCAACTATAATACCATGAAAACAAATCAAGGTAGCATATGCAGTATTAATGCCACATCTGTGTTGTACATACAACTACTGTTTCCACAACCTTTCATAATATATTATTCTCTCCATAAGAAACGACCTCGGTAATTCACACATGCAAGCCAGGTTAGACATTGCTTCGCCCTATCCAACAGTTGTTTCTAACAAATTGGGGGGCCGAACAGTCATGTTCACTTGTGCCCCCACTTCTAATATCTAATGTAATAGACATGACATAATTCACACTGGACTGGCTGGTCTTGCTCTATAGACAGGCAAGACTGCTCTTGTAAGATGCATTAACCACTCGAATTGCTTCCTAGGGCTAGGGCGAGTTTGTCTCCATGTTTGTGGTAGTGCTTCTCTTTAGATGACGAATGTTGAAGAAATGTGTATAAATGACTGGACTTCTTTTTGGTTATGTTTGAAGATATTTGGCTTGTGACATATTTGCAAGTACGGTGTGTTTGTGATTCCCTTTCTCGCAGTAGTGTCATTATCCTCCTTCAAGAAAAACATGAAATATCATGAAACAAAGTCACAATGTGGTATGGGGGTGTCTTGGTGCCAGTGATGTTTTTTCAAATATAGTGTGTTCCAATTGACATAATATCATAGTAGTTACAGTAAAACTTCTATAAGTCGAATCTCCATGGTACCGGGAAAAGACTTCGAGTTAGAGAAGTTTGGAATTTTTTAAGCACATAACGCTATAATGAAGCCTACCTTTATATCCAGCGACAAAAGGTGTTCATAACTTAAAAATAACTGTCACTATCACACTTACAATGTTCCTCGTTGTTTTGGGGTAAAAAAATATCCCTTATGGACATTTGCCTACTCTTAAATTCAAGGATTCGATTGTCACAATCGAGTCAAACACTTCTTTTGGTACGTCTGGTAGACTGAGATCCGGAAATTGAGCCTTTCTGTACATGTGGCCTACTCTCTACCCTTCGCCTGAGAAATTAGACAATTTTCCGTACTCGCCAACATGAACTTCGACTTAGACTGAAAATGTATTGATATCCCATCGTAAGGCCCTGCCTGCACTTCGAGTTATGGAGAACTTTGAGTCATAGAAATTCGAGTTAGGGAAGTTTATTTCCTATTATTTTACATTGTGACCAACCAATCTCATAATTTTCTTCGGCTTATAGAGAACTTCGACTTAGAGAAATTCGACTTATTGAAGTTTTACTGTAGTTATATTTTTGCAATGAGGTAATCATATGAAACAGTTACTTTTAGGGCTCGGGATAAACACATGTTAACTGCCAGTTCAAAAAGTACCCGGCCTGAATTTATTATGTGGAAACAAATGAAGCATAGGAGGCGTCCTCCTGTAGAGAGGCAAGAAGTACCTTCATGAGTATTTGTGAATTTTAACCCACCTGCTGAGAGCATCACCGACTAGCTGTCAGTGTCAGTGTGAAACAGAGGATACTCGGCACCGGTTAGATTTGTTATTTTTTTTAAAATGACCGAAAGACTTGCATCAAATTTTGCATCATGCTTGGCAATATCCAAGTGAAAACCATTCTGGAAATTCAGAAGACTTTTGGCGACGATACCATGGGCATCAAACAAATCAAGCAGTGGTAAAACCTTTTCAAAGATGGCCGTACATCAGTGCAGAGCGACTCACTTTCTGTTAAGCCCTCAACAAGCTGAAATGAAAAGGTCATTGACCAAGTGCAGACGTTTGGTTATGCAGGACCTTCGTGTCACCGTCTGAGAGCTGTGGATGTGGGTGGGGATAAGGAATGGTTAGGTACATTTCATTTCCAGGGAGGATTTGGCCTTGCGAAGCATGTCCACAAAATTCGTACAGAAGCTTCTGGCCGATAGCAGAAGCAACTCCATCTGGAAATCTTGCATGACATGCAGGACTTCTCAGTGACCCCGACTTCCTTAACACCTTGATGACTTGCCATGAGTCGTGGGTCGTACCACTGTTCAAGTCTTTCCATCATTTGCAGAAAATGAAAATCTGACAGATGCCGAGTACCCTCCATCAGTCACAGGCTGACTGCTAGTGACAGTTGCTCTCTTCAGGCAAGAAAAAATTCACGAATACTCATGAAGGTACTCCCAACCTCCCTACCGGAGGACCCCTCCAGTGCTGTATTTTTCTCTACAGAAAAAATTCAGGTTGGATACTTTATGAACAGCACTCAAACTACACTGGTTAAGATGTTTTTCTACCAAGTCTTTCAATTACAATTAACATAAATGTACCCATTTCTAAAATGGAAAGGAAGAGGTAACGAAAATTACCTCACTTCAAACTGGCATGCCACTGTATGCAAAAAATTGCGATAATAATAGCACATTAGCATGCAAATAATGGCCTGCCAGTATAAAAAGAGGTTGACCTGGAGGCTGGTGTACTCAGGAGGAGCCAGCTGACTGATATTACATGTTGTAATGATGACGATCTCTATCTTTCCTTGGAAATTATGACAACATTGTGAAGTACCTTCTTACCTCACCTAAATCAGCATGCCTGTATAAAAGGAGGTCGACCAGCATGCCTGTATGACACGGGTGGCTGGCATGCCGCAATAACAGAAGTAGATTTCCATAATATATTGCTCCTTGGCAAAAATTTTTGAATGCTTCTGGTGCCATACGAAAATAATGTTATGGTGAAAAATGGGCGAGTTTACAGGGCTGTGAGAATATGCAAGTTCTGTTGCACAGTGCATATAAAGTGACCAATCACATTTTCAGCCTGTTTTGAGAGGGGGAACCCCAAACTCCATCACAAAGGGTCAAGGGAAACATCTTCAGTCTTTCGGTTTGCTCAATAGCTCGCTAGTCGCAAGTCTCACTGGTTTTAACGCTTCAGGCACACTGGCAGATAGTTAACAATAATATCAGCAATGTTAATAAACGAATTAGGGTTAATTTCAAAAAAATAGTGTAACCTCAAAATCAGCTTGGGATTTATTTTATTTTCCGAATAAAGATACAACTGACATATTCGATTCTTTCAAAAAAAAAAATAATATGCTTCTTGTTTTATCAACCCTGTTCAATGCCAAATTTGTTAAGGTATTGCTATTTCACTGCATACAGGGTGTCTCAACTTCTTTGTCAGAACAGTTATAGGAAATATTGCACTACTTTGTAAGCAGTGTATGCCACTTCAACCTAAGATTCGCAGGGAATATCCTCTGACAAATCAGTTGCAAGCCACTGCTTACAAAGTAGCAGCTTATAGTGCAATATTTCTGATAACTGTTCAGACAAAAATGTTGTGACACCCTGTATAATGATTGATACACACTAATTGAAAGCAATAATTTTACGGTATTATATTAGGAAGATGCGCCTATTTGATTAGCCAGTTCATTGATGTTGATGACAGGCAAATATCAAGTTCTGAAAGGGTAATGTAAGTGAAAACCTCGACTCATACCGGCATGCCGGTATAATCACCAGATTATGCATTTCTAGAGATTGCCAACCTCGACTACAATGCCATGCTGGTTTAGGTGAGGTAATACTGGTAATTGATAAGATCCTGCCGTAGAAATGGCAATTGACTGATGGGAATGGGGGTATGGGTTCATTTTCCCCTTAGGAATTATAGTTTCACTTTGAGTATTTTTCAATTGTAATATCAGTGATTAATGTACAGTAATTTCTTTTGGTTGCAGAAATTTTTCGTTCAGGAGGATGAAGAGAAACTGATGCTTCATGAGGAGGCATTGCTTGCAAGACGATTGGTGTTGGCATTTCAAGGGGAAAAGCCAGAAGAGTTGCCTGTGTTCAAATACATTCCTGAGAGAGACTTTGAAGAGCTTCTAAAGGAGATTGTTCCAGATTTGGGCCAGCCCTTAGGTCGAGGGGCCAGGAGGAAGAGCCGTGGTAATGTTAACTGGGTAGCACTCGCCAATGGTGTTGATTATTGGAAGGAAGATCAAGGCATGGCTAATGTCACAAGCACGGCAGATGATAAGCAAAAATTGTCCCAGTCACCAAAACGGTTACGAAAAATAGATAAGTCACGAAAGACTCCAAATGAAGTGCCCAAACTGACAATGTCATTGCAAGCACCATCACTGCAACATTTTCCTAGCAAAATTTTTTCATCTGCTACAGTGGAAATGGAGTGTGGAACACCTCACAAGGGATCTGCACGGTCACAAGCTGATGACGTCCGAAAACTGAAAACACCACACACAGCTGGTATGAAAGGACTGACCACTGTGGATGATTGCCCAACTGCTACATCCTCAGCTAAACCCACAGGTTGCATAATTCCGGTGTTAACACAAAAAATGAAAGATTTTATCATGTGTGAATCTGAATTTGTTCTACCAATGAATGACTTTGGCAAACACATGGGTGACAAAATTTCGATGGCAGGTGGCAGCAATTACTCAAACCCTCCTGGAAAAGCCTGTAATGACCAAGTAGCTAAAGATCCTGCTCCAAACAAGGTCTTGGCCATGCATGCTGGTGTAGTTCCAGCTCTGAAAATGGAAGTGGTTTACACCATGCAAGAAGACTCAACTGCTTGTCTTTGGCTTAAGGAAGAAGATCGTTGGGTTACCATTTGGAAGAAGAAGGTGGTGAACAAGGAATCCAATGGGCTTATTGGGCCTTCTCACTTCAGTATTTCTCAGACTAAATCAGTTCTTTTAGCATCTTCGACAATGGTGGGCCTTCTTATAATGTGGAGAGACCAAGATGGAGTCATGGGAATCATGGTCGTGTGTGATGCTTCTCTCACTGTGAAAGCAAAGGTGTACAGGACCAGACTAGTGAGGTGGAGGAGCAGCCGACATGTTGATGCATCATCAATTCTTGTCTGTAACACTGAGGAAGCAGGGGTGGTGCTAACCTCGTCAGAGGTAGCACGGCCACATTTAGTGCTATACGGAAAGGACCTTCATGAGGCTGACAGTTTAGCATTTGTACCGATAAGAGCACCTGTCACATCCATGCATTATATCCAAGGTAGGTCCCATAACAGGTCAAAATATTCTAATTCAGGGAGACTGGTTTTCACTAACATGTTAACTTCACAATCTGTGGCATGCCAATAAAAACATAGTGACCAGATTTTAGAAACATTTCTGGTTGCTTTACTGGCATGCCAGTATAAGGTGGGGTAGACCTGCATGGAGCAGGGTTATGTGTATATTTTATGTGCAAAAGGCGTGTAATTTTTTTGAGCCATAAATGCCCACAAAATGAAGAAAACACAATAGATTTATATTCTCTTCCCCATTCAGCATCACCAACTGGTCAGGAATAGCCTGACAAATTTTACAATAAAATGTGTCAATGCATTTTCCTTGCTATTTTGCCCCAAAATCCCCCACCAGGTGCCATCTTCTCATGTGTCTTTAACATTGGGGGTATTATCTTGACACCTACAAGGGTTGTTTTTAAAAAACGAGCATTTTGAACATTTTCTCGTATACAGACTCTATTGCTCAATTTGTAACATTTTAAGCACTGTCCCCTTCAAAAGTAGTTCCCTCTACTGGCATAAGTCCTTTTAAATATTTTTTCGTCCATTGTTGGAGTGCTTCTTGGAATGCACGTTTTGTGATTGACCTCTGTGGTTAAGAAATGACCTCATTTCAAATTGGTTTTAGGTTTTGAAAATAAGAAAAAATCTGCTGAGGCTAAGTCTGGAGAATAGGGGTAGATTGGCACAACAGAATGATGTCTGACGTTTTTCCCGATAACTGGTGACGAGGAGCGATGTGTCAGCCCGTGCATTGCCATGGCGTAACATCCAAGTCTGGCTTTCCCACAATTTAAGCCTCTTCCTGGGCACAGCATCCCTCAAATGCACTAAAACATTCCCGTACCACTGTTTGTCTACCCTCTGACACATGGTCCAACTTAATAATGGAAAATATCTTTCCGATCCAAAAACACAACCACCGTCACCTTGACCTTTGACCGACTCATCTGTGTCTCTTTTGGTCAAGGATACCCTTACCAAGTATGCCTGGTATAGCAACTGAAATGCCTTTGAAATCTTTTTACCAATTTTGCAGCGAAATTTCACACAAACATGCTCGTCAAGCTCTTTCATTTTCACTTTGTCACTATTCCGACGAACAGCTTGTGCAAGTTCTCACTTAAATGGATGTATGTGGATGACCAGTGATCACAGTGGAATATGCCAAATGGACGTTAGTTGTCGAGACATGTTTCTAGGTGCCGTCAGTAGCCGCAACATGCTCGCTGTGCCAGTTGACGAGCCATTTACAAAGTTCGTTCTTTTTTTTAAACGCCCCTCATATGTGGATAAATTGTGTTTTTGTGGTGACTTGTCTACAGCTCCAGAATGACATCCTGGGACATGAGCAATAGGGAATGTAGCTCCACTTGATCCCTGCTTTCAAATATTGCCCTCCATGACCTTCAGAGGGAATTCCCCTAAATTCAGCTTCAGAGGATCCCTTCTAAATTTGATGTTTCCTCCAGCTGCCATGATTTTCAGTGCAAGTTATTCGTAACACATTCAGATGAAAAATTGAAACTCTAGGTTTTGTCCCATCTATTCCAGTATTACGAAAATCAACATTTCGAATTCTCCATTTTGCACTCGTTTCCACTTTAAAATCACAAACCTTTATATTTGAACGTCAAGCAATGGTACATTGGGACGGATTTTTCAAGATGCCAATTGTCCGTTAAAGCTGGCAGTGTAGGGAGGTTGAGTGGCTCTGTGGTAACCCCTTAGACCAAGGGTTTCCAACCAGGGGTACGAGGTGCCCCTCCTGGCTAAGTACCCCTGAGTCCAAATCGAGCAATTTTGGACGTACCACAGCCCATAAGTGGCTTACACAAAGGAAAATATAGCTGGATTATAATCGAAAAAATGACTTAATATTCTTTCATTTCATCATATTCCTGGTCCCGAAATATTGATTATTAGGTCACGATTATCACGGATTAGTTAAATGTCAGGGATTCGGTAAATTTTTCATCCTGGTAGGGGGTACAAGAAGGACCATCTGCTCTCAAATGGGTATGAAGGCCCGAAAAGGTTGGGAACCACTGCTCAGATAGATGAAAGGGTCCCAGGATGCCTGTCTGAGGCTTTTCTCCCTTTTCTCTTGTGTGGAGTTGAGTGAGCTATGGCTCCTCAGGTGATATTACTTGAGATTAACCACCCATGGTGAATGCACAAAATGACCAAGCAGTGACATTACACTTGCACCTCCCTGCCCATCATCCACATTAATGCCAAAAGGTGACCTCTTTGATGGCATGATGGGAAAGGGTTGCTATGGCGGCATGGTTTTTTTTCAACTTGCAACCTTTCATGAGAGGATGTGCATAATGTAGCTGAGGAAGCTCTCTATTGGCCAAAAAGCACCACCTCACCAACAACTAATTAAATTTAAAACGTAAATTGTTGCCATGAATAGGGTGAGCCATTGAGCTGAGAGAGATCAATTGAAATCCTTTTTCATGCTTTTCTTTCTTCTGCTGCTTCTAAGTACCCCTTCTTTTCTCCTCCACTTATTCCTTTCCTGCATTGGCTTTCTTTCTTTCTGCATCACATCTGCTCTGCTTCATCCTTGTTCTTGACCCTAAGCAATATTGCCCATGCACCACCATGGTGGTCAAAAATTTGGTCTCAACTTAAGATAAACAAGTAGACCAATATACCTCTTCCTGGGACAGAACTGGGGAGGTTTCCCAACAATCAGTTACTACTTAAAATTTTCCATCACCATTATTCTCATGAAACATCTTTTTTCAGGTCGTGCACCACAACTGGTGGGTTACGGACACCAGTATGTCTATGTATGGACTTATCCTTCAGGACATCTCCTCAAGACTGTGTCACTCGTGGAGTCTAATGTGTTAGATGGAGGGGTAGCAACGTCATTCTTCTGTATGTGGGCAGGCATGACAGCAGATTATGTGCAGTTCATTTTACAAGATGCTACCAACTCGCTTCATCTGGTCAGCATGCATGATGAGAGCAACAGTCTCCGCCTCATACGCATTATCAATTTACCAGAGAGGTATGTGGAAAAGTGATGGGTCATGATGGTTACATTGTATCGT